>QANX01005905.1:5848-19011 GCA_003254975.1 Ochetophila trinervis
TTGAGCTCGTAGGACCTGCAAAACTGACTTAACATGGTCAACATGTGCGTCAAGTGTCTTACTATAAATTAAAATATCATCAAAATAAACAACTACACATAGGCCATGAAAAGCACGCAACACATGGTTCATTAATCTCATGAAAGTACTAGGTGCATTAGTTAAACCAAAGGGCATTACTAACCACTCATACAAACTATATTTAGTTTTAAAAGCAGTTTTCCATTCATCGCACTCTTTCATCCTAATTTGATGATACCCACTTTTCAAATCAATTGTTGTAAAGACACATGCACCATGCAGTTCATCTAATATGTCATCTAACCTAGGAATAGAATGGCGATATTTTACCATAATATTGTTGACGGTGCGACAATCAACACACATTCGCCAAGTTCCATCCTTCTTAGGTACGAGTAGTACCGGAACTGCACTAAGGCTCAAACTCTCCCTAACACATCCCTTTTCCATAAGCTCATTGACTTGCCTTTGGAGTTATTTTGTCTCGTCGGGATTACTCTGATAGGCTGGTCGATTTGGTAGTGGTGCCACGGGAACTAAATCAATCTGATGTTCGATTCCCCTAATTGGTGGCAATCCTCCTGGTAGATCATCCAGAAAAACATCATCAAATTCTTGCAAAACAGACACAATGCAACTAGGAACACAAGTGTCAAGGTCGTTAGAAGAAAATACGCCCTCCTTATAAACAAGCAACATCATTGGCTTGTTCAAGGTCAAAGCTCTCCTAATTTCACTCTCACTCGCAAAGAAATTGTGTTGTTTCTTTTCTCTTTTCAAAAGCTTACTTTTCTCTTTATTTCCACTCATTTGTGTTTTAGAGCTCTCAGTCTCACTCTTGTCTATACTCTCGGATTTGCTCTCACCATAGGTATCTCTTTGCTTTTGTAATCTCAATTGGTCTTCATATACCTCGGTAGGAATCATCGGCATCAATGTATGGGACTTTCCTTAAACTCAAAAGAATGTCGATTAGTGTAACCATCATGTGTCACTTTCCGGTCAAATTGCCATGGCCTCCCAAATAATAAGTGACCTGCATGCACGGGTACCACATCACAAATCACCTCATCTGAATATCGCCCAATGGAGAATGGAACCACCACTTGTTTCACTACCTTCACTTCACCACAATCATTCAACCATTGCAGCTTGTAAGGTCTGGATGCTTCAAGGTCTTCAATCCCAATTTCTCCACCATGAGGCTACTAGCTACATTGGTACAACTCCCACCATCAATGATCACACTACAAGCCTTTTCACTTACCAAACAGCGGGTGTGGAACAAATTATCACGTTGTGGTGACTCATTTGCCTCTTTAGTTTGCACGTTCATACTCTTCGAACCACAAAAGAATCCCCTATTATGGCAAACTCAGAATCACCACCTTCCTCCAATGGCTGCATCTCTTCTTCCTCCTCTTTTTCATTCTCAGACTCATACTCACCTCCCTTATTTAAAATCATTATACGCCGATTAGGACACTCTCGAGCCATGTGACCCCTGCCCAAACACTTAAAAAATTTAATATCAAGACTTGGTGTATTTAAAGCGTCGGATTTACCTGAAAATGGGCTAGAGCCGACCTTAACCTCCTTAGGCTTCTCTTGTTATGCCACAGACCTATCCTTCCAAGTAGGCATTTCCTCACGTCTATTCCAATTTGGTTTGGAATATGCTCCTGCACTTTAGAACCCACGGGTTTGCTTGGTTAGCCTAAGTTGCCTTTCAATTTTAATTGCTTTGTCCACCAACTCTTCCATCTCCACATAATGTTGTAATTCTACCACGTTAGCTATCTCACGGTGTAACTCGTTTAAGAAACGTGCCATGGTTGCCTCTCGATCCTCCACCACATTAGCACGAATCATAGCTATCTCCAACTCCTTATGGTACTCTTCAACACTCTTGCTGACTTGTGTAAGCCTTTATAATTTCTGGCACAAGTCCCTATGATAATAGGTCGGAATGAAACGCTTCCTCATCACAGCTTTCATGACATCCCAGGTTTCAATCGGTCTCTCACCATTCCGTCTCCTGCTGGTCCCTATTTGCATAGTCAATGAATTCAACAGCAGCTAGTTTTACCTTTTTAAGCTCGAAATAATGTTGGCAATCAAATACCATCTCGACCTTCTTCTCCCACTCGAAGTAAGTTTTTGGATCATTCTTTCCTTTGAATGATGGTATCTTCATTTTGATGTTGCTCAAGTCATCATCTTCGCCACGATACCTTGGTCTATTCACTTGGCCTCCATAGTCCCTGTATTATGGACTTCTACCGAATTCTTCTTGTGTTTCCTCCATGTCGGTTTCATAGTCGTCTTCAGAACCAGGTTGGTTGACCCACTTTCCCCTCATGGCAACCCGTGGGTGACCACCCCTATAGCCTCCACATTGAGGTCGTGGTAGGTCTTGATTGTCACCTCATTGTGTGCCCTACCTATTCTTCACTCGGTGTATCTTTTCCTCCAGTCCATCAAATTTTAAATTCATTTTTGATTCCATCCTAACACCTATTTGCTCAAACTGTCTCGTCATTGCCTCCATGATTGCTCTTATATCATTAGAAGCTTTGAACCTTCTAGGTTGAGAAGTCTCACCTTGTTGTGACATGATTTCAGACCTGCAAAGATTAGTTAATAATGGACCTCACAATTCACTCCCTCACGTGTTTCACTCAAAATATTGGTACTCCACTCGTGTTTACGCTCAATTCAGATTTATGGCTACGTCCAAATCACAATCCAACCTTTCAAATCAAATTACTAACTAAAGTTTGTAGCAAGATTATAGAACAAAGAAAAAGATAATGAATTCAAATGACCAGAAGGAAAATATATATATATATATTTACTAGGACTGATTAGTTCCAAAGCACGTTTAGGACCAACAAACTATAATCTAAAGAAAAAATTTAAGAAGTGATTTTTTTTTTGTTTTTTTTTGTTTTGGACTAGCTCACAGATTAGGCCAGGCGTGACCCCAGGCGCAACCGCAAGCCCCTGCTACTGCGAATTGGCTTCTTCTTTTTTTTTGGACTTGGCTCACAAATTAGGCCAGGCGCGACCCTAGGCGCCTACTAATGCGATTTGGTTTTTTTTTTTTGAACAAAGGACGAAGATAAAATAACAAAGAACAGAGATCAAGGATCAAGGAACAAGAATCAAAGGTCAAGGAACAAAGAAAACAAAGCAAGAATGCCAATGGTTATGGATTAAACAAAAGGGAAAAAATATTAAGCAAAACGAAAACAACAATGAGGAAACGGCAAACCCTAATGGTTTTGTTTTTTTTTTTTTTTTGATTTGCGGAGAACAAATTAAAGATAGATAGAACTTGTAGAATCCGTGCTCTGATAGCAACTGATGCAAATCATAGCGGAATGGATCGTTCTACGATGGTTCAATGGTTACGAAGTTGACCTCGACCCATAATCCAACAAGAGATTAAAACCTTGGTATGGAAGCTTGACCCGTTGTCTATGGGAAAGACAATAACCTTGCTATAAACGCCACAATCAAAGCTTCGTTCTTTGATTGATAAGTTGGAAGTTTGTTATTTAGACAAGCCAAAGAAAAGAGAAGAATAATTCTCAAAATAATTGCTATAACCTATTGTATTTCTTATGCTGGCCGAAATTGGCCTTTTAAATAAAAACATTGTGGCCAAATATGGTTTCCTAAATAATCATCTCTAAAAGGAATAGAAAATAAAAGACTAATATACTCTTAATCAATAAACTAATTTACAAGATAATTCCAAGCCCATTTACGTCTACTCTTTAATGTAGCTCAGCAAATTAATAAATGTAGACGTCTTAGGCCCATCCATAACTTCTTCGGCCTTTTTATCCCATGCTTGTTGAATATAAAGCTCTAAGGCCTTCTTGAATTGCTTGGCTCGATTACTTGTCACGGGACCTCCTAAATAGCTCAAACCATCATATGGACCACCTCCTCTGTATGGCTCGATGTCCCCATCAACTCTATCTCTCTATCGGGAGGCAAACTAGTTAGATCCTTAGGGAACACATCAAAAAACTTTCTTACTACAGGGATCTCATCCAACTCCTTACTACTTTCTCTAGTTTTGAATACATGTGCCATATACGCTTGACAACATTTCTTTAATAATCCCATTGCACTCATTGTGGATATGAAACTTTGAGGCATCATCTGGCATACTCCTTTAAAAACTACTTCAGGTTTCTTAGGTCTCCTGAAAACAACTTCCTTATTAACACAATCCATCATAGCATGATGCTGGGTTCACCAATCCATTCCTAATATTACATCAAAATCTTGTAAATCCAAAGGAATGAGATATACATTAAGTTCATGATTATTGATTACCACTCCACAATTCGTATACACACAGTTAGCTATCAAGGACTCACCCAGTGGTGTAGCTAACCACTAAACTATACTCCAAAGGTTCCAACACTTTATCTGAATATATAGCAAAAAATTTTGAAACATAAGAATGTGTAGAACTAGGGTCAACCAACATATATGCATCATTGCCAAAAATAGAATATTTACCTACTATCACTTCTAGTGTTGCATGAGCTTCCTGCCGATCCATTTCATATAGTCTTCCTTGATTTATGGGTCTACCTGGCTGTCCTCCACGTCTGCTACTGGGCTCACCCATTTTCTGTCGTGGTCCTCTGTTTCCTCCAATACTATTACTTCTCTGAAACTGAGGTTGACTTGAACCACCATAACCTGAACCAAAAGTTCTTTGATATGAACCCCCTGCTTGCTATAATTGAGGATAATTTTTCTTCATATGTCTCAATTGTCCACATGTGAAGCATACTATCCCCATTGTCTGATAGGTTTCATAATGTTGTCTTCCACACAACCTGCACACTGGTATACCACTCTGAACACCTTGGCTAAATTGAGATCATCTATTTGTCCCACTTCTAAATCCACTTTCCATCCTTGAACCACCGTCATAACTGTGCCTCGAACTTTGGCTCCTACCCAACCCTCCAAAATGGGAGTGTACTAAACCCTGTCATGAGGTTTGGTCTTGTCCTTTACTTCTATCAACCATAAAACTTCTTCTAGCAAATTCTATAAATTTGGAACTGCTACCACTTTTTTTTGGAGGCCTATCATTCTTAAAGAAAGTTTTGAAAAACTAAGGAAACTTTTTTTTTTTATCCTTTTTCTTTTCTAACTCTTTCTTTATTTAAAGATTTTTTGACATTTACTGCAGCATGTACAAGTCTCCCAAATTATGTGAAGCTCGAAGCTATCACTGGTGTCCTAATACTATCACTTAAACCATTTTCAAACTTTTTGCACCTCCGATGTTCATTTTCCAACATAAATGGAGCAAACCTAGATAGTTCTAAGAACTTGTTCTCATATTCTTCTACTATCATATTTCATTGTCTCAACCCATGAACTCCCTAACTTTGTCATCCTGATAATTGACGGGATAAAATTGGGTATATAACACTTTCTTGAACATGCTTCAAGTATTTTTAGCAAGGTTGATAACTCTTCCTTGAACTGCTATCCACCAATGATTTGCTCCACCATCAAGTAAAAACGTAGCATATAATAGCTTCTACTCATGTGTGCACCTTAAAACTCTAAATAATTTTTCAAACCTTTGCATCCAATTGTCGACATCAATTGGATTTTCTGTTCCTTCAAAAGTTGTAACCCCCAAAGAACGTAACTGTTTGAGGGTTGGATCATCATCCGGTTGAGCTCTTCCTTGATTTGCTGCATTTAATGCTTGAGCAAGCATTTCTATAGTTTGTTACATTGTAGGCTGAGCAGCATGTTCATGCTGAGAACTATGTACATCGTCTGAATCCCTTTTTGGACCCGTGCTGAATTCCTCTTCTGGGTGGTGCCTCAGGCACTCTAGTACAAGGCCTACCATGTTGTCTTGTGAATATGGTTCTACATAACAAATATATTCTTTAATTCACTCACAACCAACTAAATTCAATTTATTATCAAACACAAATCTTTCAACACTATACACCACTCCACAACATCTTACTATATTTCTTTATAACACTACTTTGATACCAAATTGATAGGACCGCGCAACCTATGTCCTGCCTGCAGGACTTAATCATACTGATTAAATTTCTAAGCAGTCAACAACCATCTTAGTCACTAAATCTCAACCGAAACTCCTAGTTTGCCAAAAAAATCAACAGAAATTTCGGCAATGTTTGGTATGTTTTTATAAGATTTTCCAATTTAAATACAAGTACCTGCAAGTTCAAAACAATATTTCTACATGCCATTCTACTAAACTCTACCATATATAAGTTAATTCTACTACAACACTTCAATATACATATTGTCCATGATATATATATATATATGTAAATTCGATTACATAACATCTCTCTAATATACTACAATTTTACAACACAACTAGTACATAATCTTATATATTCTAAGTACACTAGTGCTACCTCTAACTTGTTCCTCTTGTGCTTACAAGTAACAGGAGCACGGCTAACAGAGCAAGAATTACCTGAAATATATTTTAAAAGCTTTTGGAGGGGTGAATATTTGCATACTCAGTGAGTAGAGACTATTTATTAAAATAGTATTATAACCATATATAAATGTATAAGAAAAATTAGTTTTTCATGCAATACTTTTTGAAGTTAGTTTACCTTCTCAATTCCACAATACTTATATATAACATATTTAATTTAATTTATTTATGACAAACATGCTTTGAATTACGAATCAACTCACGAATAACAAGGTAATAACTATATATGAAGGACATTTCAGTGAAAAATCACAAAATGTATATATATGAATAAATCATTAAATATCGGGCGAGTAAGCTAGCTATTAAAATCTTGGTGAAAAGCCTCAAGACGTATAAATGAACTAATAATCATATATTGGGCGTGTAATAACCAATTCTATGAAAATTCATTGTCCTTTCATATATTCATAAACATATACATAATCCCATATTTCTGGCAATTTCAGCTTGGCGGCATAAACCATCGCCCAAGCATAAACATTAATCATACATCAATATATCGCAACATAATCACTTCACTAGTTGGCGGCATCACACATCGCCCAAGTAAGATTTAACCACGTACCTTAAACCCACCATTTTTTCACTCTTCTTCATGTCACCTCCATATAATTCCATTTGCAAATTTATATAATAATAATAACATTTCCATAATTTGCTTGAAATTATCATATAAAATATTCCTTTAATATATATATGTATGTATATTAAAAAAATGATCATGTTATATATATATATATATATACATATACTTGTAAAAAAACACTTATCCAAACACAATAACTATATATCTCTTAATCATATAAAATTTGATATATATTACTAATTTATAAGTATATATATATATATAAATGCATGTATATATATGTTCCCACTTACAAAGAATGTCGCATTGACAGTGATCCTCGATTGAGTGCTATTTGTCGTCAAACTGAAGTAGTTCCTTCATTTAGTAATAAAATAAAAATAATATTACAAACTATTTTATAATGGCAATGTAAGGTTAAAATCTATTTAATAGCATTTCCATATTGACTTATCTTATATGCCTATTTCTTTCTTCTTTTCACTGCTTAGTACTTTAGTTAACTAATTCAACACCCACTTGTTTCATTTACTCAAAACTTGATACTACATTAACTAACTTGTTTACAACTTTACTACTTAAGTAAATTTTCCTAAATAACATATGTTTATTGATTATATTCGTCCCCATATAATCTCTAAAGGTTAACACCTAAATCTTACTCTTAAACTTCATCAAGATTAATTTTCAACTTATTTCTCTATCTTCATACGCTTAAATTTTTTAACAAAAACTCACTAATTCTCAACAAAACTCATAATCAATTATCAACAATTCTTCCAAATCTCTTAACCATTATTTATCATTAACCATTTTAATTACAACTCCAAACATATTACTATATTCTTATCAAAACCTATATAACAATTCACAATTTCACTCATTTTCCCCCTCTCAAACTCTAAATTATAAAAATCTATCATTATGTAATTGAAACAAGTATAGAAATCATGTTTACCTTCAATTTGGAATCAAAACACGCAAGTTTTCCAGAAATCTAAAAATTCTCTGTGTTTTTTTTTGTCAACTATTTATTCTAGCTCACTAAACTTACATTCAAAGCTTAGATTTTGTAAATGAGTGTGGAATGAAGTTTTTGGTACAAAAATTTTGGTCAGAAGTGGTCGGAATCTTTCAATTTGCGGTCAAAATGGAATTTCTGCAATCTCTGCAAATCTCACATTTAGAGTGGTTCTAAGCTAAAACTAACCTCACTAAAGTGTCTAGAAGACTCAAAAATGTATGAATAACCTATTTTTAAGCTTATTTTTGAAAAAAATTGAAGAGAATCAAATTTTTGAAGGAGAATGAAGAAGGCTCACTTAATTCACTTTTATCCATACCTTCCAATTTTACCTTTCCTTCTATTCATATATTCTTTTAATCTCAAGAGCATAATTGTCATTCTGGCTCATTTTAATTGCTCTTAAATTAAATTCTTAACAACTTTAATCATACAACAAAACTATTACTCCTATAATTATTTTCTTTATATTGACTTTAGTATTGTTATCATTAATGTTTTTACTATTTTTATTTTTATATTAACAATAACTTAACTAAATTAATTCCTACTTAAGACAAAATTAAACTTTAATTACTTCATTAAACACTACTCAAGTGTTACGATGTTACACGCGGGGCAAAAATGATTGCCCCTGGGTCAATGCGGGGGACGAGGACTATGATCCTTCCTTGAACCCACCCCATATATTTTATTATATTTTTATTTAAAAATATACATTTTATATTTAAGTTTTTATGTATATATATTTTTAAATTAATTATAGATTTAAAAAACATATATAATTTATATTATATAAATATTATATTTTTATAATACATTTGCATAAAATATGAATATTTTATACTAAAGTAAAAAAAAAAATTTAAAACAAGATTTTTAGACAAGGCAACAAGAAATACCCATCCCACCCTACTTAAAAAAAAGTGGGGAAAAATGGCGAGGATGGGTTGTATTTTAGGGGGTAGGGCACGGGGAAAGCCACCTCGGGTCTGTCCCATTGCCATCTTTACTTGTTAGAGTTTTTGTCAATAAAATGGATTTTAATTTGACAAGACTGTTAAATTTAAAACCAATAGACTAGATAGTAACTTTTTAAAATTAAAAAAATTAAAGCGTTTAAATTGATTGTAGAAATTTCAATTTGAACAAATTGGATAATAAAGGGTGTTAAAGTGTATTTAATCAAAAAAATATATAGGATGAAAAAAATTTCATGATAAAAAAATTATATTTAGCAATTTTGGATGAAATAATTTAAAAAAAACAATTAGATAAAATTTGTTTTTTAATATTTCAAAAAAATAGTAAATAAAAAAAATTTAAATTAATAGATTCTCTTAAATTTAATTCAATTTGACAAAATTATAACTTTTTGCAAAATAAAAATACTAAATATTAAAATTAATTGCAATACTCTAATTGAAAAAAAATAGATTTAAAAATTTTTTAAAGTGCATTTAGCTCTTAATTTGTTAATTCTAGTACATAAATTACAAATGGTATCATAATATCATTCTTTCCCCTTGGGCCCCAAGCACTCTACCCTCCAAGTCTTATGCTAACCATCTCCTTTTCTACAACCAAAAGCCCAATCCCATGAGCAACCCACAAAGGACAAGTCTTTGTTCCTATTATATCCCAGATTTCCAAACTTAAAAAAATAAATAAAAATTAAAATGTTGATTAGTTACATCTTAAAATAGAAAAAAATATTGAAATATTAAAAATATATTCACTAATGCACCTGTCTATCCATGGAGTATATGCTACATTAAAAACAAATTTGAATGAAGAAAGCTCGTTGGATTAATGGTATTTGTTTAATAGGCCCTTGGGGTAAAACTAGTACTACAAAACAAAGCAATACATCAAAGAAAAATATAGAAATTAGAAATTACCATAAATATATCATTAACCATATAAATATTATTGCAAAAGAAAAAAAAAAGTAAATTATATACTTATTGCAATCAAATTTCCTATCAAAGAATAAAGAGTTAAAATATTTTTTTTACTAATCCTAAGAACTCGCGGACAAGCACCAATAGTTCAAAAAGTAGTAAAGGGTATCCAACATTAAACTTTATGCTAATTCAAAAAATTAAGTAGTTTATTCAAATTCAAAAAACTAAGTGAGAATTATTTTCATGAAATCAAATCCTATGGCAAGCATGTTTGAGAGGAAGAGGTGGTTCGGAATAAGCTCCACTTGAAATTTTGTCAAAAACAACTTTATTAGCAGCCTCAGTGTAATGAATCCCATCCCAATTCACTCTAAGCCAAGGTCGTTCGCATGAACCCACTTGTATTTGGCTTCCATTCACTTCTATTGTTCCTCCGCACCCTCTTTCCATATTATAATTGTATTCTCCTCCATACCCACAACAAGCAATCAACGGCTTCTCCAATCCTGTAAATAATTTTTTACACCATTATTTTCTTAATTAATACAAAAACCCCTGATAATTCTCTAATTTCTAAGATAATTTCTCAATGGAGATTATAAAATACAGGTACCAAAATATTTATAAAATTAATAGATAAGTAAAAATTTAAATGAATAATTAAATTAAAAAAAATTAATCAAGTAAATATTATTAAATTATCTCTCATATTATTTGGTAAATATTTAAGTATAACATTGTTGCTACAAAAAATTTCTGGATAAGAAAATCACATACCATGTTTTTCGGGCTGTGCAAACAATGAGTATTTAGCAGAATAGACGTCTACATATGTGATTGAAGCCAAAGAAAATTCCTTCCTGAGTTGAGCAACAGCCTCTTTCAATTTGGAGTTATAGTAGTGAGCTAATTCATTGTAATCCTTTGCACAACCAGCTTTATCTTTTTGTGCCGATGGGAATCGGATCAAACAGTACGGTAGACACCCTATTGGCCCTGTGTTGTGTATCCAAAATGCTCTACCTCCCGATGTGTAATATATATTCTACATCGCCATATCATTATAATAAATAAATAAAAAATCATTAATATAAATAAATTTCATGATTGATAAAAGAGATTTTGATGGCTTTATTATTTTTATCTATAAATGATGAGTATTAATATTTTAGAAAATATTAATGTCTCAAATGCTCTAAAATTTTAAAATAATTCCTTAACACTTGCCACAAAACTAGGTTGCTTAACATATCAAAACTGTACAAATGAAATCATATATATAATATGATTACCTTAAAATTATTTACGAAACCGTTGATCATATCAGGAATTGTTGTATTTTTAACTTCATCAATAGTCAAATTACCATTCAAACCCCACAAGCCCTGACTAAGATCATTCTGCCCAATATCGAACGTATATAATGCTTTACTATAGGAGTTGATATCGGGTATAGAATCTGGATTTATGGTCCCTGTATGAATAAATAACAAAGTTAGCTAAAAAATAGTAATACACTATTTTCTTTTTCTTTAAAAAAAAAAGAAATAATAGACTATGTTTACTTTACTAATTAAAAGCTTTTATTAAGAAAACTAATATGATAATATTTCTGTATATATATTTTTTAATATGTGGCAAATGTAAAGAGATAAAAGTTATATAAAAATTTGTTACCTACTCCATGTCTTTGGGTTTGTGATGTGGTTTTTAATATTTGGAATTGGCCTGCTTGGAAGTCCAAGAAAAAGGGACTATATCCTCCATTATCTGGAAGAACAATTTTTGGCAATCTAATGGTTGATGCTGATGTGGCAAAATTTGCACCGTGCTTGAAGTTGGTCCCCAGGGAATCGAGAAATGCGCTTAGAAATGGGATATCAAAACTGTTCGCTGAAATTTATTAAACAATAAAAAAAAAAAAATCAGCATTAATTAGCCATGTTTTTTTTTTCTTACTTTTTTTTTTAACACACACGATAACCACTTCCATTAACTTTTTTTTGCTGCAACACTTTCATTAACTTTTTGGTGAAAAGAAAATTATTAATGTATTTAGGGATAATGATTCGTGTCCCTTGCATTGATCCACATAACCCAATAAAAATAAATAAATAACATTAATATTGGTTCTTATTATTTTCTATATAGACACGTGTCATCAAAATTTTTTATATGGAAACAAAATCCACTCCAATTCTGAATTGAATTCTTATTTTAATTTATAGGATTTAATATTATCTTTTAACAATGCCCACTTCGAATACCAAACGGAAAAAAANGAAAAAAAAAAAATCTTATAACAAACGTAACTAAAAACAAACATAGGATTAAGGATTCTAACATTTTCCTTAGCATTATAATATTCTAGTTGACGGCAGTAGATCTAGACGCAGTACCACTCAAATTGAAAATTAATATTCATTGTTTTCCCAGCAACCAAACATGGAATTTCTATAAACATATAAGAAAATTAGATCTATACATCTCTCAAAGAAGTTAGCTAAATAAAACACATAAATTTTTATATATTATTTGTATATTAATATATATTATGTACCTATAAAATCGAGTAAGACACGGCCATCTGAATATCTTCCAACAGTCTCATGAAAAAAAGTTTCCCCATAAGGCTCCGAGACTGCATGTGGAAAAGCAGCAGCAAGACCACCTGTGTCGGAATTCGAGTCTCCGAAGTTAAAGATCGCCGGAAAATGACAATCTTCCAAACCCATCGTAGCACAAGATAAAAGCGTCCATGAAAAACAGACTACTCCAAGAACTAGCTTCATAAAATTCTCCATAATTCGAGAAATTAAACAACAAAATTTAAACCCACAAATTCAAATATATGGATATGCCCAATGAATAAGAGAGAGAGAGAGAGAGAGAGAGAGAGAGAGGAAATTAATGATTGAGACTTTGATTTATATAAGGAGGAAGAACTTGGGTTGTATGGTAGATCTTGATGGACTTTTGAGATTTTATAAAAATAAAGAAAAAAATAAAAGATTGAAGAATCGGACCGTTAGAAGTTTAGAGCATCTAATGATTTTTTTTTTTATTTTT
>QANX01005905.1:19555-51678 GCA_003254975.1 Ochetophila trinervis
AAAATAGCTAAATTACGAAATTGCCATTCTAAGTTGTTTATTTTTAAAATGATGCCGTTTCGTCTCCGCAACTCCCGAGCAGCATTACCACCTTCATTCCTTGCTTGGACATCATGCTTAAATCATCATATTTTGCTCCAATGGTAGAATATAGCTTTATGATGCCCGCATCAGTTTTGCATCTAAGACTTTGGAAGGTCTTTTAAAATAAGATTTGGGAAGGTCCTGATCTGGTTCGATGCATGGGCCGGAAGTGATTCAAAACCCCAAGATTAAAGAATCTGAAACCCCAAAACACACAAGAAATATGGAACAATAATTGGAAACAAGAACCTACCATACCAAACTGTTAGATAACTTGTATCTAAAAATTTAGATTAGAAGGCTAGGGAAGAGAAAAACAATTGCCACAAAGTATTTCTACTTTGATAACAGGGTTCTACTCTTAATGCAACACAAAGAAGAAATTGATTCCTCACCTTGTAAGAACACTCCTAGGAGCAATAAGAAAATAAATTCTTTCAATTCATTAAAATCTAAAATCAATCTATTACAAAGGAATTGATTCCCTTTTATATAAGGATTAGGGTTATATCAAGAATCAATCTAAACCATTAAATATTAAAAAAGTAATCTTATGGCTGAAAACTAACCTTGAATAAATAAAATACGAAAATAGTAAAAATTACAAAACTGCAATTATGATCCGAAAATAGAAATAATTACGAAACTGCCATTTTAATCAGAAAATAGCAAATATTATGACATTGCCATTATAAAATGCTTGTTCTTAAAACTACGTTGTTTCATCTCTACAACTCCCAAGCATCATTACCACATTCATCCCTTGTTTGGAAATCATGCTTAAATCATCATTAGGCCTTGGAAATGTGTTCAAATCATTTGGAAACTTGAATCAATCTTCATTCATAACTCTCTTCACAAGTCCAAGCATTCCCTCTTTTATCTTCTTAGCTCGAGAACATGTCGCCGGTCCACTTGGCAACATAATGTCATTATCACGAACATCCATGCTAGAAGAGCGCTCGATGCCCACATCATTCCCTCATTCCTCAAAAAGATTCATCCTCAAATCTGCATCCATTTCAAAAGGAGAAAGATCAACAACATTAAATGATGAGGACACATTATTCTCACTTGGAAGATCAATCTTGTATGCATTGTCTTTAATCCTTTCGAGCACTTGAAAGGAATTGCAGAGGTTAAACATGAAGATGGATGAGTTAAATGATAAGGTAAATGAAATCTCTATGACAGCCACAAATAACCCAATGAGAGATGGTTCGCAAACTAAAGATATAGAGCCATCGGTTTCTGAGGATGACGAAGTCTCAAATCATTCAATGAGGAGACGTCCAATGAGGGAGGAACCAAGAGCTAGGAGACATGAGCCGAGAGAAATGAGGGACAACAACATAAGCTCTATAAAGATGCAAATACCACCATTCAAGAGGAGACATGACGCTGAAGTATATCTTGAGTGGGAGAGCAAGGTTGAACTAATTTTCACTTGCCACAATTACTCGGATGAGAATAAGTTAAGACTCACCGCTATAAAGTTTACTGATTATGCTTTGGTTTGGTGGGAACAATTATTGCAAACTAGGAGGAGATAAGGTAAAGATCCAATTGTAACTTAGGGCGAGATGAAAAGGGTGATGAGAAGAAAATTTGTACCATCTTTTTATTACAGGGAGGAACACCAAAAGTTGCAGCAGCTCTCACAAGGAACAATGACGATAGAAGAGTACCACAAAAAGATGGAGATGCTTTTAATCCGAGCCAACATAGATGAGGAACGAGAGGCTTCCATGGCTCAATTCTTAAGAGGACTCAATAGAGAGATTGCCGACACTATGGAACTACATCCATATGTAGAGATATGGAAGAGAGTCTTTAGTTGTTAGGCGAGCCTTAAACCTTAAGGTTAAGGAGGAGAGTCTAGAGCAATGGGAGAATATCTTTCACACTAGATGTATGGTGGGTGGAAAGATTTATAGTTTGATAGTGGATGGAGGAAGTTATGCTAATGTAGCTAGCACTACTTTGGTAGAGAAATTGTGCGTGAAATGTGAGAAGCATCCTAATCCTTATAGGTTGCAATGGTTGAATGACAATAGGGAATTGAAAGTAACCAAACAAGTGGAGGTTGCTTTTGAAATTGGAAAGTATGTTGATGAGGTGGTGTGTAATGTAGTACCTATGCAAGCCAGGCACATTTTGTTAGGTAGGCCGTGGCAATTTGATAGGAAAGTTGTTCATGATGGGCATAGGAATAGGTATGCTTTTGAGTACAATGGGAAGAAGCACACCCTAGCACCTCTATCTCCAAAAGAAGTGTACCTTGATCAATTGAAGATGAATAAACCTACAAATGAGGATATGGGAACTGAGACTAACAAAAAGAGTGAGGGACAAGAGGCCATGAGAGAAAAGAATAAAAATAAAGGCCCAATGGAGAGTCAAAACACTTGTGAGAACAACATGAGTGAAGTGATGAGTGAAAAGAAAAAGAATTTCTATGCAAAAGTGAAAGATGTAAAATGAGCATGCTTATGCAAGAGAGCATTAATTTTTGTGAGATTTAGGGAGTTTTATTTTTCTGAAGCTAACCTTAACCTATGTTTGCCTAGTGTTTTTGTTTATTTGTTGAAGGAATTTGAAGAAGTTTTCCAGGAGGAATTTCCCAAAGGATTACCACCAATAAGGGCATTGAACATCAAATAGACTTGGTGCCTAGAGTGAGCCTTCCAAATCGATCAGCCTATAGAAGCAACCATGAGGAGACAAAGGAACTTCAAAGGAAAGTGGATGAGCTATTGGCATTAGGATATTTGAGGGAAAGCTTAAGCCCGTGTGTTGTATCGGTGTTGTGTGTTCCTAAAAAGGATGACACGTGGAGGATGTGCATGGATTGCTAAGCCATCAACAAGATTACGGTAAAGTAACCACCAAATTAGGATGAAACCTGGGGATGTAGTGAGATTGCATGGGGTACCTAGGACAATAGTCTCGGATAGAGATGTCAAGTTCTTGAGTCACTTTTGGAAAGTTTTGTGGGAAAAGTTGAGAACTAAGCTTTTGTATTCTACTACTTGTCATCCACAAACCGATGGACAAACAGAAGTGGTCAATAGAACTTTAGGTGCTTTATTGCGTGCTGTAGTTGGTAAAAACTTAAAATCTTGGGAATATTGTTTTTTTTTTCTTGAATTTGCATATAACTGTACTATTCATTCTTCTATTGGATTTTCACCCTTTGAAATTGTATATGTGTAACATCCCGTCCCGAGAAGATATTGAAAATTTCTCAAAGTGGACCGAGTTGACCAAGTTTGACCAAGGAAGGGCTCGGGGTTGACTTTTTGTGTGAGCGTGCGATGACTTTGACGAAGGTACCGTTGCGTAGAGCTAGTCGATACGAGTTCGTAGACTAGTAGTACGCTCGATTCGGAGCTAAGACCGAGAAGTTATGGTTAAAACAGTGTGAGGGGCATTTTGGTAATTTTTTGGTGGGCTGGATTTAAAAAAAAAAAAAAAAAGGGGAAATTACAAAACTGCCATTTTGGGGGTTTTATTTTGAATTCCAGAAAATTCTGGAATTTGGGGGGTCTCCTCCACGATGGTCCCCACGCGCAGCACGGCACCACCTCCCTTCCTTCGCCGGCAGCGGCTGGTTTCCGGCCAGATTGGACCGGAAATCACGCGAAACTGAGAGCCGTTGGTCTCCCCTCCTCAGCCATGCCGGTGACCACACCTGAATCGCCTCGGTGACTAGGAAAAACGGGAGAAACCGGTGAGCTTGTTTCGGCGATCGTCGGCCTCCGGCGGGAAATCGGCCAGTCCACTGCTCGGGAAAAGTTTGCCGGGACCTCTTCTCCCTCTCCCCACCGTTTTTGGGCCGTGAAACGCTGTGATGTCGCCGAAAAAATGGGAAAAGCCGGTGGCTCCCATTTTTGCCGATCGCCGGTTTCCGGCGAGATTCCGGCGATGGGTCACCTCTTTTTCCCCTATTTTGGACCCCCTGAGTCCAATTCTGGCGTTCATTCGTCTCAAATCTTGTTCGTTCGGGCAGTGTGATCAGTTGAAGCACGGCCGCGACTTTTCGGTGATTTTCCGACCACCACCGGCGGCGGTTGGACGAGGTAAGATCTCGGTTGCACTCTAGTGGTTACGAGCTTCGTTTCGGTATATAATTTGCCTATTATAGATAGATATCGGAATTTACCCGGTGGTGAACAGTTTTGTCAATACCTGTTAGTTAGGAATTTTTGATGATTGGCGTCACAGTTATGTGTGTGGCGATGTTGTGGTAATTATTTGAAATGGTTTAGTACGCCAGGGTTGTAGGGTTCAGTTCTGTGATTGGATTTTATAGTGGTTGATAGTAGTTATGGAAAACATAATAGGTGGATATTGTTAAATGATTCTGAGAGTTGTGATTGAAAATTTCTGAACTTGTGAACTGGGTAGGCGAATACTTTTATTGAATTGTTGTGTTTGGGAAATGATTTTGCTATGGTGAGCATATATATATTATATGTTTATTGTGTATTAATCATTATAAATTGTGTTTGTGTGAATTGTAAATGAATTGTTTGTGATATTAATTTTGTTAGTGAATGATGTGTGGAATTTATGTTTTAATATGTGGAAATTTATTTATTGTGTATTTTCTTTGGATTAAATGCTGAATGTGTTTGATTGTAGCATATTTGTGTAAATATGCTTTTGGAACTACAGGTAGCTTGATCCCTTGTAGAAAGGGTATGTAGGCAGCTCAGTTTTTGACTGAGTGCAGCTACACCGTACTTAAACAATATATTTGTTTAAGTGTTGAGTTATGTACCAATTTGTGGTTTAATTGGGTGGGACATGTTTGCTGGTAGAATAAATTGTTGTTTAGAAATGTTTTTCCCTGCAGGTTCGACTTTTAGCATTTTTGGGGAGTGTTAGAAACAGCCAAAATGCTGCCAAAATTTTTAATAAATTTTCGGCAGTAGTGAAAACCTTTCGGTCTATTATTCTTACCCTTCAAAAATTTTGTTTAGCGGGTTTTCACGACTGCTTGTGGCTTAGTGGTAACATTAAGTCACGCAGGCAGGATCTTTGCGGGTCGGGTCCTGTCAATATGGCTTTAATCCTTTAACTGTGTTGGATTTGATGCCTTTACCTTTGAGTGAAATTGTATATGGCTAACTCAGATTGACAAAAGAAGGCAGACTTAGTTAAAGCTATACACGATAAGGCCCAACTACAGATTGAGAAGAGGAATAAATTGGCTGTGCAAAAGGCTAATAAAAGGCGCAAACAAGTGATATTCGAACCAGGTAATTGGGTTTGGGTACATTTAAGGAAGGAAATGTTTCCTAACAAAAGGAAGTCTAAGGTGGATGCTAGAAGTGATGGACCTTTTCAAGTGCTTGAAAGGATCAATGACAATGCATACAAGATTGATATTCCAAGTGAGTATAATGTGTCCGCGTCATTTAATGTTGCTAATCTTTCTTCTTTTGACAAGGATACAAAGGTGAGGACGAATCTTTTTGAGGAGGGAGGGAATGATGTGGGCATCGAGCGCTCTTCAAGCATGGATGTTCGTGATAACGACATTATTTTGCTAAGTAGATCGATGACGCATTCTCAAGCTAAGAAGATCAAAGAGAGAATGCTTGAGCTTGTAAAGAAAATTATGGATGAAGATCGATTCAAGTTTCCAAATGATTTGAACACTTTTCCAAGGCCTAATGATGATTTAAGTATGATTTCCAAGCAAGGGATGAATGTGGTAATGATGCTTGGGAGACGAAATGACGTAGTTTTAAAAACAAGCATTTTATAATGGCAGTTTCGTAATATTTTCTATTTTAGGATTAAAACGGTAGTTTCGTAATTATTGCTATTTTTGGATTATAATGGCAGTTTTGTAATTTTTACTATTTTCGTATTTTATTTATTTAGGGTTAGTTTTTAGCCATAAGATTACTTTCTTAATATTTAATGGTTTAGATTGATTCTTGATTTAACCATAATCCTTATATAAAGGGGGATCAATTCTTTTGTAATAGATAACTTTCAGATTTTAATGAATTGAAAGAATTTATTTTCTTAGCCTTTTAATCTATGTTTTTAGATACAAGTTATCTAACAGTTTGGTAGGGCGGGTTCTTGTTTCCAATTATTGTTCAATATTTCTTGTGTGTTTTGGGGTTTTCGATTCTTTAATCTTGGAGTTCCGCATCAGAATGGCTCTTTCCTATTGAACTTTTCAAGTTATCTTTCACATTGTATGACATGAGAGAAATCAAAAGATATTTGGGAAAAGGTTTGACCTGAGTCATATGGTTTGTCAATTTAAGGAAGCTTGCAAAGAATTTATGGGAGAGATGGAAGTGGTATTGACCTCTAATGTAGCAATGCAAGCTTATTGGACCTTTCCACAGCAATTCAAAGTCAACGCAAATATTGTCGGGCTCTGAGAAGGTGGCGTTAGCCATGGTAGTTAGGAATTTACACGAGGACGTTATGTGATGCGGGCATCATAGAGTCATATTCTAGCATTAAAACAAAAGATAATGACATCATCTTACCTAGTAAACCAGTGATGCGTTCTCGAGTTAAGAAGATCAAAGACGAAATGCTTGGACTTGTGAAAAGAATTATGGATGAAGATCGATTCAAGTTTCCAAATGATTTGAACACTTTTCCGAGGCCTAATGATGATTTAAGCATGTTGTCCAAGCAAGGGATGAAAGTCGTAATGATGCTCGAGAGTTGCGGAGACGAAACGGCGTCATTTTAAAAATAAACAACTTAGAATGGCAATTTCGTAATTTTAGCTATTTTCGGATGATAATGGCAGTTTCGTAATTTAGCTATTTTCGGATGATAATGGCAGTTTCGTAATTTAGCTATTTTCGGATTATAATGGCAGTTTTGTAATTTTTGCTATTTTCGTTTTTAGGGTTAGTTTTCAACCTTAGGATTACTTTCTTAATATTTAATGGTTTAGATTGATTCTTGATCTAACCCTAGTCCTTATATAAAGAGGGATCATTTCTTTTGTAAGAGAGTTTTGAGTTTTTAATCAATTGAGAGAATTAATTTTCCTATTGCTCCCAGGAGTATTCTTGCAAGGTGAGGAATCAATTTCTTCTTCTTGTTGCATTAGGAGTTGAATTATATTATCAAAGTAGAAATACTTTGTGGCGATTATTCTTCTCTTTCCCTAGCCTTCTAATCCACGTTTTTAGATACAAGTTATCTAAGGGTTTGGTAGGGCGGGTTCTTGTTTCCAATTACTGTTCAATATTTCTTGTGTGTTTGGGGTTTCGGATTTGATGCGGAACCCCAAGCTTAAAGAAACTGTAATCCCAACACACAAGATGATATGGAACAAACCCTAGGTAAAATCCCGCCCCATAGCACCTCTAGATAACAATTGTATCTAGCAACACTAATTAGAAGACAAAGAATGAAATTGAAATTCGCCACAAAGTAAATACCTTTGATAAGAAGATCAATTCCCAATGCAACAAGTAGAAGAAGAACTATCCTCACTTGGAACACACAAGTCTTGTTGAAAACAAGAATAGATTCTATTTAATCAATAATCAAAGTTGTCTTACAAGCTAGTAACCCCCCCTTTATATAGATATTAGGGTTAGGTTAAGAATCAATCTAGACCATAAAATAATTAGGAAAGTAATCCTAAGGCTAAAAACTAACCCTAAATAAAAATAATCTGAAAATATAAATAATTACAAAACTGCCATTATAATATGGAAATAGCAATAATTACGAAACTGCCATTATAATCTGAAAATAGCTAAATTACGAAACTGTCATTGAAATCCGAAAATAGCTAAAATTACTTCGTTTCGCCTTTGCAACTCCCGAGCAGCATTACCACCTTCATTCTTTGCTTGGACATCATGCTTAAATCATCATCTTTTGCTCCAATGGTAGAATATGGCTCTATGATGCCCGCATCATCATCATTTGCTCCAATGGTAGAATATGGCACTATGATGCCCGTATCAGGATTCTTTAATCTTGGGGTTCCGCATCATTATGTTTATGTCATCCAAGTTTTATGAGGTCATGGCCCCTGAAAAGGTTGAGCTTTCGGCAATGATTTAGGCATTTGATATTGCTATCACCTTTCTTAGAAATGTCTAGAATGGAATTGTGATGCTAAGAGAGTGGTGGACATGGTGACTTGTACCTCGGATCCTGATGGTTGGGCTTCAAATACTTGGTGATTTTTTTTAGAAGGCTTATTATTTATCAGGGATGGCAACTATTGTAGACTATTAGGGAGACAAACTTGTTTGCTGATGCAGTTGCCAAGTTTTCTCTTTTATTTAATTGCACATTCTTCTTTTTTCTTTATACTGTTCTTCTAGGTTTTGTTCCCTAGCCTTTTACTAGTTGTATGGCTTTGGACAAGTTTAATGATGAGGGGCAAGCTCTTTCAAGCTCCTTTTTGTTCATAATACAACTCTATTTACCAAAATAAAATTATGTAATATTTAATCAAAATTATTATTTCAAAAGAGGTATTACTAATTTTATGTGCTATTCTTAATTTATTTATTTGAAAAAGCATATGTTTGCATAGAAAAATAATATAGTTTTCTTTACTTTTCAAAGATTGCGTGGACATTATCCATGTTTTTGTAAAATTCATTCTTTTTATTTTCATCCATGCTGATTGTGTGGGTATAATTACTTACCCGAAGATATTACTATTCGTGTTGAGTCTAATCATCTTGTTATGGAAGTCCAAGAAGTAATAAAGACATCTTATGCAGTCTATATGAGTCAAATGGGTCATTGTCAAATCAAGCCATTTGACTTGACCTGGCTGAGCTAATGAGCATTCAGTAATACGACTTTTCTGATAGCTCGAATCGGTTGAGCCCAAGTCTCATTAGGCATCAGTTTGTCAAAAGTTAGCCGAGTTATATTGCGTTCGAAGCTACATTGCATTTGAGCCTCTATGTCGTCAGTATAAGCTAAATAGGCACAAACATTTTAATGTCAACATTGATACTTTACTCATTCATATGGCAAAGCATCCAAAGGTCCGGCATAAAAAAAAATAAAATAAAATAAATAAAAAATAAAAAATAAAAAAAAAGACCTCTAATATTCTCAAGGCCTTATGGTACAATCTTATAACAAAGTTACTTACTAGTTTCTACTTTTCCAATTCTATAAGGAAACTATTGTCAGAATTTAAAGTGTGGACTACCTATAATCATGAGACTTACTTTCAAAAGCTTATTTGTACCACTAATGAGACAGAATTTGGTTACTGACTTTTACAGTGAAGCCTTTGAACACACTCTTGCCATAGTATTTTAGTTAGCCCATTAGATTGAAGGACCTAATATGACTTGTTAGCTTATCTCTAATTTATAAGTAGAGATAAATTATGTGACTAGCACATGACTACTAGCTACATAAGACAGTAGAATGTGGATGCTAAAGTTACTACATAATATACGTATCTGTGATGATTAAGGTTTACCATGAAAAAAGAGAATAGGTTGGAGATTGTTGTGTTCATTGATATTTCTTATGTTTTACAAATAATTAAAGAAACTGATCTGGATCATCAACAATTTGTTAAGGTAATTACCCTAATTAATAGATTGAAAATACAAATTATATGAACATGTGTAGATCTTGAAATATACATGCTAGATTATTTGATTGTGTTTCAACATTTTTATATGTTAATATGTTTTGGATTCTAACAACTATATGCTAGGATACGCTTATAAATATTTCATGATCAAACCTCATAAATACGTTCTAGGGATATTATCACTTTTAGTCCCTAAACTATATCGGGTTTTACAACTTCATCCCAAAACTTTTTTTTGTCTCACTTTCATCCTATAACTTGTGTTAGCTTGTCACCATAACTCTTTTCTAGGTTCCTGTTCAATTTTGGCGTTAAAACCCATGTGTGAGTTACGTGAGTCACTTTTTGAGGGTTAATGCCGTCCTTTCACACCACCTGATGATGTGGCTGTAAGTTGCTGCCACGGTGGCTTTTTTATTCCACTTGAAGCATTTTTTGAGGGTTAATGACATCCTTCCCCTTCCTTTTTCAATCATCCATTGCTTTATTTGCTTCCATTTTTTTCGGCAGCCACTTTTTTTCTAGGGTTGGTTCGATTTGTGTTCTTCAATTGCTGGGTTTATTTTTTCCTTGATCTTTATTATGGCTTTCCTTCTCAATTTGTATTCTAGCTTTCCCAAAGGTGTTTGCTTCGGCGAAGGCAATAGTTTCCGGTGATGGTGCAAGTTTGGGGAAGGGAGAAGGGGTTGGTGGTTTGATTCCGGCGAAGAAGTAAGAAAGGGTTGGTGGTGGTTTGAGTCATGCGAAGGAAGGAATAAGGGATCATTTAAGCATGGATTCTCAGCCAATGTTGTGCAATTATGGGCAGCCATCCATCCGAAAAACCTCATGGACATGCAAGAATCCGAGCATGAGGTTTCATGGCTGTGCAAAATACACGGTTAGACTTCTGTTCATTGTCTCAATAAACTAGTTGTCTTATTTTCTTTGAGGAGTGGCCAACAAATTTATCAGAGTTGGTATCAACAATTAGTGAGATTTAGTGTTAAACCTTCGGATACATGTTGAATGGAAGACAAAATTGTTAGCTTGTTGTTTTTTAACATTTTGTGAAATTCTTTTAATGCCAAACAAAGTTGTCAGCTTTGATAACAATAGCTGATGGATTTTAGTGCAAACCCAAATTGGCATGAATTTTTGTTTTGTGTGGCATTGCTAAATAGATTTTATGTTTTTTTTAAATGGAGGACAAAAAACATTGGGGATGTGGTTTCTTTGAATGGTATGACCTGCCAATGTGTGATCCGTCATCGCAAATTATTCCGGGCTTATTACAAGGCATGTCAAAACTGGAAGAAGATAATTGCAAGCTTCGTAGAAGATTAGTGTTTGTTTTTGTTTGTTTGGTGTTATGTGTACTGTACTGTTACAATATAAGTGTGAGCAAGCATCAATGTAAAGACAAATTTTGAGATTGTGATGTGTGTTAGTAGGGGGTTTAGTGGGGGTTTAGTAATGCAAGTGTTTAACTATGTAAATTTCAACTAATATTCAAGTGTTAGACCCACTTTGAACTTTGATGTGCATATGTAAAAGGTATTAGAATGCTTTGTGTTTTCATGTGCATGTATAAGTGATGCAACAATTTAAATGTTATATAAATTATGTTACTTTTTGTCTCACTGCTTTCTTGATGTAAGATATGGTTTGTTTTACACATAATCAGTCCAAAATTGAAACTAGTTTTACGCACAATTGAAGATTTGGTTTTTTTACCAAAGAAAAAAAAATTGAAGTTTTGATTTAGAATGGATGAAGCCACTTTGAACTTAATGCATACCTAGACACAATTGATTTGGATTCCAAAAATATCAATACATTTCATATCAATTTATGAGCTGCAAGTACTCAACCTGCTTAGTGCTACAAAGTCTGGGGTTGTTCCAAATACATATGGATTTATACAACAAACAAAAAACTAACTACAAAAAACTGATACATGTTCCTCTGCATCACGTTGTACATATGGGATTCATACAAGCATAATGTGTCAAAATACCTATTGGTAATACATACCATAACTAAAAAAAAAAAAAAAACCATTCAAAAGCATGTCAAGATGAAGTTAATTGGCTATCTGGCTAGTCAGATTGGCTTGCTGCTAGCCCTTGTTATGATGTCCCTGCTCCTGTATTATATCTTGATTTTTTGTGTTTTCTTGACCTTTTCTTTGTCATCCTCTTCTTCGATTGATCCTGCAACAAATTAAATATTAGGTATTGTGAGCAACAAAAGTTAATAAATACTTTTGTAAAGAAAAATATTTATTTGGGACATCTCTCACCTGTGTTTGTCCTGCTGCCTGGCTGGATGGCTGCCTAGCTTGTTGGATAGTTGCTATCCTGCAGCATCTTGCATTGTGTCCTGTAATTCCACACCTGCTACATGTCATAACTACACCAGTTTTCCTCAACTTAGTTGCTGGTGCTTCATCTATACCCATTTTTCTATTTCTCTTTTATATGCCAGGCTGCTTCCTGAATTTGGGTGGTTCCAATGGTGTCATATTAGACTTTTCCCACAAGTCCGGGCCATTCATTGGGCTATACTATAAGTCTATATGCCTTAATGAATACTTCTTTCTTATAACATGGATCCACAAAATCCATTGGATCCATGTCCCAAGATGAGATAGCACATATGGCATGCATACAGGGCAGACCACTCAGATCTCATCGCCTACAGGACATGTCTTTCCTCTCAAATCCACCACAAACTGTCCTCCATCCACAACCCTGACCTAGAACATCATTTCACCTGCCCAGTCAGCCATACACATCTTCGCTTCCAATCTGGACTTGTCAAACAGTTTGGTAACTCTGGGTCCAATATCTCCCATCCATTTTGCTACAGATTCTCTCTTCTTCCTCATCCTATTCATAAGATGATGTGGGCATCGAGCGCTCTTCTAGAATGGATGTTCGTGATAAGGACATTACGTTGTCAAGTGGACCAGTGACGTGTTCTCGAGCTAAGAAGATCAAAGAGGGAATACTTGGACTTGTGAAAAGAATTATGGATGAAGATCGATTCAAGTTTCCAAATGATTTGAACACTTTTCCGAGGCCTCATGATGATTTAAGCATGTTGTCCAAGCAAGGGATGAAAGTCGTAATGATGCTCGAGAGTTGCGGAGATGAAACGGCATCATTTTAAAAATAAACAACTTAGAATGGCAAATTCATAATTTTAGCTATTTTTCGGATGATAATGGCAGTTTCGTAATTTAGCTATTTTCGGATTATAATGGCAGTTTTGTAATTTTTGCTATTTTCGTTTTTAGGGTTAGTTTTCAACCTTAGGATTACTTTCTTAATATTTAATGGTTTAGATTGATTCTTGATCTAACCCTAGTCCTTATATAAAGGGGGATCAATTCTTTTGTAAGACAGATTTGAGTTTTTAATCAATTGAGAGAATTAATTTTCCTATTGCTCCCAGGAGTGTTCTTGCAAGGTGAGGAATCAATTTCTTCTTCTTGTTGCATTAGGAGTTGAATTATCTTATCAAAGTAGAAATACTTTGTGGCGATTATTCTTCTCTTTCCCTAGCCTTCTAATCCACGTTTTTAGATACAAGTTATCTAAGGGTTTGGTAGGGCGGGTTCTTGTTTTCCAATTATTGTTCAATATTTCTTGTGTGTTTGGGGTTTCGGATTCTTTAATCTTGGGGTTCCGCATCAATTGGTATCAGAGCATTGGTTGAGATAAGTACCTACCTATCTTTGTTTTCAATTTCTTTGTGTTCTTCGTTCATAATACTTTGATTCCCAAAAGAAATAAAAAAAATAAAAAAGTTGTGTTTGATCCGTGCGTCTTTTTTTATATTGTTGATTTAGGGTTTTTTTTATTCAAAGAAGAGAACAAGTAAAAAAAAAAAAAAAAAAACCCCAATCGCACTACAGGCGCCTAGGGGTTGCACCTTGGGTCACACTTGGGCAGGTCTGTCCACAAGGCATTCCTGAAAAAAAAAAAAACAAAAAAAAAATCCGAATTTTGTTTGTTTTTTCTTTTTCTTTTTTTGCTTAGGGTAATATTTGCTTTCCATTACTCTAATTCTTATTTTTGCTTTTCTTTTGATCTAGTTTCTTTCGTTGGTTAGGTTTTGAGATTGTGATAATTGTTTTTCTTGCTTTGATTTGTTGTTTTTAACTCTAAAGTGCAACTTGATTCTGGAGATTGTGAGTGGTAAAAGGCTTGAGTGGTGAGCACATTGAGGGTAAAAGCCAAAATTGTGTGAAACACGAGCGTAGTTACCATTAAAAAGAGTGAAACACGTGAGGGAGAGAAGTAAGGATTTTCTTTTTACTAATCTTGTCTTGTAGAAACTAAGATGTCAAGAAGAGAAGGAAAAGAAGCCGCTCATTCTGAGGAAGAGCACGAAAAGGAGATGACACCGGACATGAAGCTCTTATACAAGGCCTTCACAGGAGAATTGCGGAGGTTAAACATGAAGATGGATAAATTAAATGATAAGGTAAATGAAGTCTCTATGACCGCGACAAATAACCCAAGGAGAGATGGTTCGCGAACTAGAGATATAGAACTATCGGTTTCCGAGGATGATGAAGTCTCAAATCATTCAATGAGGAGACGTCCAAGGAGGGAGGAACCAAGGGCTAGGAGACATGAGCCGAGAGAAAGGAGGGACGACAACATAAGCTCCATAAAGATGCAAATACCACCATTCAAGGGGAGACATGACGCTGAAGTATATTTGGAGTGGGAAAGCAAGGTTGAACTAATTTTCGCTTGCCACAACTACTCGGATGAGAAGAAGGTAAGACTCGCCGCTGTAGAGTTTACCGATTATGCTTTGGTTTGGTGGGAACAATTATTGCAGACTAGGAGGAGATATGGTGAAGATCCAATTGTAACTTGGGGCGAGATGAAAAGGGTGATGAGAAGAAGATTTGTACCATCTTCTTATTACCGGGAGGTACACCAAAAGTTGCAGCGGCTCTCCCAAGGAACAAGGACGGTAGAAGAGTACCACAAGGAGATGGAGATGCTCCTAATCCGAGCCAACATAGATGAGGAACGAGAGGCTTCCATGGCTCGATTCTTAAGTGGACTCAATAGAGAGATTGCCGACACTGTGGAACTACATCCATATGTAGAGATAGAAGACTTGGTGAACATGGCAATCAAGGTGGAAAAGCAACTTAAAAGAAAAGGGACTACTCGAAGCTTCTCAAATTCCAACTCTAAATGGAATTTAAAGTGGGAGAAACCTGAGGACAAAAAGAAGAGCTTCGATTTCAAGAATAAGGATAAGAGTGCCAGCACACCTAAAGGTACTCCTAATTCTTCTTCTTCTTCTACTACCACTACTAGACATAGGGAGATAAAGTGTTTTAAATGTCAAGGGTTAGGACATATTGCTTCTGAATGTCCTAATAAGAAGACTATGTTGTTGAAGGGTAGTGAAATTGTTTCGGAGTCTGAGAATGATAGTGATAACGAGGTGCCACCATTGGAGGATAATTCTAGTGATGAGGAGAACATAGAGTATGCTATGAGGGGAGAGTCTCTAGTTGTTAGGCGAGCCTTAAACCTTAAAGTTAAGGAGGAGAGTCTAGAGCAAAGGGAGAATATCTTTCACACTAGATGTATGGTGAGTGGAAAAATTTGCAGTTTGATAGTGGATGGAGGAAGTTGTGCCAATGTAGCTAGCACTACTTTGGTAGAGAAATTGGGCTTGAAATGTGAGAAGCATCCTAATCCCTATAGGTTACAATGGTTGAATGACAGTGGGGAAGTGAAGGTAACCAAACAAGTGAAGGTTGCTTTCGAAATTGGAACGCTTTTCCTGCATCAAAACAGCATTGATGCGGAACCCCAAGATTAAAGAATCTGAAACCCCAAACACACAAGAAATATTGAACAATAATTGGAAAACAAGAACCCGCCCTACCAAACCGTTAGATAACTTGTATCTAAAAACGTGGATTAGAAGGCTAGGGAAAGAGAAGAATAATCGCCACAAAGTATTTCTACTTTGATAAGATAATTCAACTCCTAATGCAACAAGAAGAAGAAATTGATTCCTCACCTTGCAAGAACACTCCTGGGAGCAATAGGAAAATTAATTCTCTCAATTGATTAAAAACTCAAATCTCTCTTACAAAAGAATTGATCCCTCTTTATATAAGGACTAGGGGTAGATCAAGAATCAATCTAAACCATAAAGTAATTAGGAAACTAATCCTAAGAAAATTAGGAAAGTAATCCTAAGGAAATTAGGAAGGTAATCCTAAGGCTAAAAACTAACCCTAAATAAAAATAATCCGAAAATAGAAATAATTACAAAACTGCCATTATAATCCGAAAATAGCTAAATTACGAAATTGCCATTCTAAGTTGTTTATTTTTAAAATGATGTCGTTTCGTCTCCGCAACTCCCGAGCATCATTACGACTTTCATCCCTTGGTTGGACAACATGCTTAAATCATCATTAGGCCTCGAAAAAGTGTTCAAATCATTTGGAAACTTGAATCGATCTTCATCCAAAATTCTTTTCACAAATCCAAGCATTCCTTCTTTGATTTTCTTAGCTCGAGAACGCATCACTGGTCCACTTGGCAACATAATGTCCTTATCACGAACATCCATGATAGAAGAGCGCTCGATGCCCACATCATATTGCTATTTCTGGATTATAATGGCAGTTTTTTAATTATTTCTATTTTTGGATTATTTTTATTTAGGGTTAGTTTTAAGCCTTAAGATTACTTTCCTAATTATTTTATGGTCTAGATTGATTCTTAACCTAACCCTAATCTCTATATAAATGGGAGGTTACTAGCTTGTAAAAAAAACTTGGATGATTGATTATTGAGAAATCTACTCTTGTTTTCAACAAGACTTGTGTGTTCCAAATGAGGATAGATCTTTTTCTACTTGTTGTATTGTGAATTGATCTTCTTATCAAATGTATTTACTTTGTGGCAAATTTCAATTTCATTCTTTGCCTTATAATTAGTGTTGCTAGATACAATTGTTATCTAGAGATGCTATAGGGCGGGTTTTTACCTAGGGTTTGTTCCACATCATCTTGTGTATTGGGATTACAGTTTCTTTAAGCTTGGGGTTCTGCATCATTTGGTATCAGAGCAAGGCCAAGATAAATTCATATTTATCTTGTTCTTTGTTTTTCTTTTTTGAGTCTTTGATTAGCTTTTTATTTTCTGCGTTTTTTTTCTTTTGTTCTTGAGTTCTTCGTGTTCTTCATTGTTCTTGGTGTTTTAGTACCAAAAAAAAAAAGAACAAAAAAAATCGAAAAAAAAAATTGTACAAAAAAAAATATTGAAAGTTGGAATATTGAGATTGGTTGCTTGCAAATTAGGAAAGTTACTTATTTCTAATTGATTTCTGTTTTTTATTAGTCCTTATTTCCTACTTTTCTAATTTTTTTTTGTTTCTTATTCTTATAGGTTCTTATTTTCTTACTTTCTTATTCTCATAGTTTCTTATTTTCTTACTTTCCTATTCTCATAGTTTCTTATTTTCTTACTTTCTTATTCTCATAGTTTCTTATTTTCATACTTTCCAATTCTAAATTTATTTAGTTTCCTATTCTCATTGTGTTGATTTTATAGAGTAATTATTATTTGTTTCATTACTCTTTTGCCCTTTTCTTTCATGCCAATTTTGCTCTAGAATTGAACTTGCTTTTATTGTTAGGTTTTAATTTTGAAATTTGCTATTTTAGTTTCATATTTTTGTTTAAGATAATTGGTTCTGAAGTGCAACTTGATGAAGAAGACTTGAGTGGTAAAAGGCTTGAGTGGTGAACATATAGAGGGTAAAAGCCAAATTTGAGTGAAACACGAGGGTTTAACATTTTTTGAGTTCAACACGTAAGGAAGTGTGTAAAAATGTCTAAAAGAGACGGAAAGAGAGTTTCTACTTCGGAAGAAGAGCAAGTGGCAACATCGGATGCAAAGCTCTTACGGCAATCTTTGGAATGTGAGTATAGAAGGATGGAAGAGAGATTGACTTCTAGGATGGAAGAAACATTGAAATCTATGATGGATGAGATGATGGAGCAAATAAGGGAGATGACCATGACCATGTCCAATACTACTAGAAGGGAAGGAACACGACCCAGGAGACAAGAAGTAATTGTTTCCAATGAAGAAAAGTATGAAGTCCAAACTGTAAGGAGAAGACCTAGGAGAGAGGAGCCAAGAGGAGGAAATGATGACAACCTAAGTTCCATTAAGATGCATATTCCGCCATTTAAGGGAAGAAGTGATGCCGAGGCATACTTGGAATGGAAAAAAAAGTAGAGTTAATTTTTGATTGTCACAATTACTCTCAGGAGAAAAATATTAAACTAGCTGCAGTGGAGTTCACCGACTATGCTCTAGTTTGGTGGGAGTAACTTATACAATCAAGGAGGAGGTATAGAGAAGATCCGATCTCAACTTGGGATGAGATGATGAGAATTATGAGGAAAAGGTTTGTACCATCTTATTACTATAGAGAGCTTCATCAAAAGTTGCAGGGACTCATACAATGGTCTAAGTTTGTAGAGGAGTATTACAAAGAGATGGAGATGATTATGATAAGGGCCAACATTGAAGAGGATAGAGAAGCTACAATGGCAAGATTTCTAAGTAGGATGAACAAAGATATTGCCAAGGTGGTTGATCTACATCCATATGTAGAAATGGAAGAAATGATCAACATGGCTATTAAAGTGGAAAAGCAATTGAGAAGTGAAGAGTCATTAAAAGGGTTTTCAAGCTCCAATTCGAAGTGGGGTTCCAATTTGAAGTGGAACAAGTATGACGACAAGAAGAAAGAAAAGAACTTGGAGACTAAAGAGAAAATTGGAGATGCATCGAAGTTCAAGGATAAGAGTGCCAACCCAACAAGATGTATTCCTAATCCTAACACTTCTAGTACTTCTAGACGTAGGGAAATAAAATATTTTAAATGTCAAGGGTTTGGGCATATTGCTTCCGAATGTCCAAATAGGCCACCATTAGAGTATGATTCTAGTGAAGATGAGGATGTAGAGTATCCCGTAGTTGGAGAGTCCCTAGTTATTAAGAGGGTTTTAAATTTGAAGATGAAGGAAGAGGGACTAGAACAAAGGGATAATATTTTTCATACTAGATGTTTTGTGGGTGGTAAAACATGTAGTTTAATCATTGATGGAGGTAGTTGTGCTAATGTTGCTAGTACTACTTTGGTTGAGAAGTTGGGACTAGTATGTGAAAAACACCCTAACCCTTATAGGTTACAATGGTTGAATGATAGTGGAGAGATTAAGGTAAATAAAAGAGTGATGAGGTTTTGTGTGATGTAGACCTATGCAAGCAGGGCATATTTTGTTAGGTAGACTGTGGCAATCCGATAGGATGACTATCCATGAAGGTTTTAAGAATATGTATTCTTTTGAGCACAATGGAAAGAAAGTCACACTTGCACCCTTATCTCCAAAAGAGGTGTATTTTGAACAATTGAAACTATCCAAAGTTTCCCATGGGGATTTGGGAAGTGAGGCAAATGAAAGAATTGAGTGTAAAGAGGCCAAAAGTGAAAAGAATAAAAATAAAGGCCCAATGGTGAGTGATTGCACTAGTAATAAAGAGGAAAGTGCAAGAGAGAAAAGTGAGAAGAGTGAAAAGAAAAAGAGTTTTTATGGAAAAGAGAGAGATGTAAAAGGATCATGCTTATGCAATAGAGCACTAATTCTTGTGAGGTTTAGGGAATTTTATTTTTATGAAACTAACCTTAACCCAAATTTGCCTAGTGTTTTTGTTTCTTTCTTGAAGGAATTCCCAGAGAACGTGCCCAAAAGATTACAATCAACAAGGGGCATCAAGTAAGTGATATTCGAACCATGTGATTGGGTTTGGGTACATTGGAGGAAGAAAATGTTTCATAACAAAAAGAAGTTTAAGTTGGACGCTAGATGTAACGGACATTTTCAAGTTCTCGAAAAGATTAATGACATTGCATACAAGATTGATCTTCTAGGTGAATATAATGTGTCTGCATCATTTAATGTTTCAGATCTTTCTCATTTTGATATAGATGCAGATTCGAGGATGAATCTTTTTGAAGAGGGAGGGAATGATACGGGCATCATAGAGCCATATTCTACCATTTGAGCAAAAGATGATTTAAGCATGATGTCCAATCAAGGGATGAAAGTGATAATGATGCTTAAGAGTTGCGAAGACGAAACGACGTAGTTTTAAAAATAAGCATATTATAATGGCAGTTTCGTAATTTTAGCTATTTTTGGATTATAATGGCAGTTTCGTAATTTAGCTATTTTCAGATTATAATGGCAGTTTCGTAATTACTGCTATTTCTGAATTATAATGGCAGTTTTGTAATTATTTCTATTTTCGGATTATTTTTATTTAGGGTTAGTTTTAAGCCTTAGGATTACTTTCCTAATTATTTTATGGTCTAGATTGATTCTTAACCTAACCCTAATCTCTATATAAAGGGGAGGTTACTAGCTTGTAAAAAAAACTTTTGATTTATTGATTATTGAAAATCTACTTTTGTTTTCAACAAGACTTATGTGTTCCAAGTGAGGATAGTTCTTCTTCTACTTGTTGCATTGGGAATTGATCTTCTTATCAAAAGTATTTACTTTGTGGCGAATTTCAATTTCATTCTTTGCCTTTTAATTAGTGTTGCTAGATACAATTGTTATCTAGATGTGCTATATGACAAGACCCACCCCGGAAATCCCTCCAGATTCTCCGAAGAGGCCCCGCCTGAGGAAGATTCCACCAGAACCCTTCAGGGTAGCCGACAGAATCTTCCTCCGAAAAGGGGTTTAATAAACAAATAAAACAATAAATAAGACGAGAAGTAAGATAAGATATGCATCGCAACCAATATCAACTAGTAATACTGAAGTAAATCTTAAAACAGTATATGAAGTAGGTGGGAATGACAGAGCCACTAAGCGTGATAGACAAAAAAATATAAATAATACAAATCCAACAATAAACGGAAATAAAGGAAAAGAGTCTAATACATAAGAAGAAGCGGTAGCAGAAGTCAAGTACAGATGCGATGCCGGCGGTAGCTCACGAGGACCTGCAGCTAGGACCTAGGGAACGGAGTTAAAACACAAAACGTGAGATATAAAATCTCTGTGAGTGCTCCTAGGTATCTACAAAATATAAGCTCAGTACTTAAAATTATTTTCACTCAAACCTCACGTCACTCAGTTGAAAGGTTCCCCGTTTTGAAAATCATTTCCCAAAACCCTTAGTTTATCCCCAAATTCATTAAATCATTATAATTGGTTTACGGGGCAAAAACTTCATTCAAAATGTTTATTGAAATCACAACTCAATCACCAAAACCATAAATATAATCTCAACAAGAAATATTTAAATTTATTTGAAAACATGTTTGTATAAAATGGCAGGTAGAAACATTTGCTAAATCCAAACCGATATAAACCAAATACCATGGGCTCCAACCCATAAATCAAATCATATCAATCCAAATCATATAAATCAAATCCATATCAATCCAAATCGTATAAATTCAAACCATATACATCCAAATGGTATAAATCCAAATCATATAAATTCAAACCATATACATCCAAATGGTATAAATCCAAATCATATAAATCAAATCCATATAAATCCAAATCGTATAAATCCAAACCATATAAATCAACCCAGTACCACATCACAGTATCGTTGCCGTGTGACCCTCAGCGTCCTGACAGCGTCACAGGCGAGGGGAGGGGGTAAACTCATCACAATGAACCGGCGTCCCAAATTCGTCATGGCAGGATCCTCATCATCTCTCTTCCGACACGTGTCTGCAGCAGAGGATGGCATAATAATAATATAGCACGCAATAATAATCCATACATCTCAGTCATCATACAATACCGTGTGGTACTCCTCAAAATCATGAAACATTTCAAAATCATTTCCGAGATCATCGATCATCGGATTTTATAAAATTTTTCAAATTCCTTTACCTTTAAAAGTATCACAGTAAATTCAACGATTTCCCAAAAACTTCTATTTAGAAAATTTTTCAAAACAATCAAACCTTTAGTTATTAGAAAAGTTGCCCCAAAACTTTATTAAATTTCACAAAACCTCAAATCACATTAAATTCACCAAATTTTCCACAAGTTGTAAAATATCCGAAAACTTCAAAATCCATTAAACAATCAATCAAAGCACAAATTTCTATTGATTCCAAAAAAATAGGAAATTCATCAAATCATAACATCAAACTCATGCAAATATTTAAATCATCAAAAACATATTTAATAATTAACATTTAATGCATAAGGAAAATTCAATTCAAACAAATTTATAGAATTCAAATCAAATATAGCATATATTCCCAAATGATTTAGAAAATAAATGCACTCACTGGTCTGAAGCGTGCTCCTGTTGGATCTCCGGTCCAGCCCTCGATCGCGTACGAGCACCTAAAAAGAATTTACCGAAAATATCTTTTAAAATCCAAAAATTAACCGAAAGCTCATAAAAGTCCTTTGAGTTTCCAATTACAAGATTAAAACACTATTTACTAAGATTGCCCAACATTTTCAGTAATCACGAAAATATCCCAATATTTTTGGAAATTACAAAAATGCCCCAAATCGGTAAAAATCTCCAAAATACACAGATTTTCTTGTTTCAAGTCTGATTTCAGCAAACTTTATACCGAAACAAAATTGAAGATTCAAGTAACGAGAAGCTACCTTCAATTTCAAGATTCGTCGTAGCAATTGATCGAAATCGGTCCTAGAAGATCGGACCTCGGCTGGGATTGGGCATTTTCGAATCTGATCAAAATTAGATCACATTGAAGGTACAACAAGCTTGCCCACGACCCTAGGAACGCATTGGGACAGGAGGTGAGCACTCACTTGCCGGAAGAGGACGAGATCGGTGGTGGCGCGTGGAGGAAGACGACGGCGGCTGTGGGCGGCGCGTGTGGTGGTCGTCGGAGCTCGGGAAAGTGCAGATCTGGTTGCCGGCGCGGTCTGAAGCTCGTGGTGGTGGCTGTGTTGTGCCACTCGCCGGCGATCGGAGTAGATCGGGGTGGAAAGGTGGCTGTCGCGGTGGTTTTTCTGAGACTTTGTGGCCGTTTTCCGCCGTGCTCCGGCGGTTTCCTGGGTCAATCTCGGTACCAAAATGTAGATCGTCGCACCAACTTTTCAACGGTACCAAGCACGCTCCCTAACTCCACCGGAACAGTGAGATCCGGCCGGCCAAAGATAGTGTCGCAACTGTGCACTGTTGCACCGGCTCTCGGTTTCGCTGTGATTTTCGGCGATCTGGGTCGTTTCACGGCGAACCACCAGTACGGGGAGGAAGAGGAGGTCGCCGGCTTCGATCTAAAGGTGGTTGTCGGCCAACTCCGGCCACGGTGTGGTGGCAACCGGCGTGGGAAGGTTGCTCGGTGAAGGTGGGAGGAGGCGTCGAGTTTGGGCTGGAAAATTCTAGATTTTTGGCAAATTTAAAAAGATGAAGACAGGGGTAAAATGGTCATTTCTCACCCATAAATATCAGTCCTTGCCAAATTACCAAAAGCCCCTCACACTAAAACGACCATAACTTCCCGGTCTTAACTCCGAATCAAGCGTACTACTAGCTCTACGCAACGGTACCAAAGTCAAAATTGAAACACAACCACACAAAAAGTCAACCCTGGGGCCCACTTAAGGTCAAACTGGTCAAACTTGAAACTTTTACTATTTTTCTCAAAACGGGATGTTACACTATAGGGCAGGTTTTTACCTAAGATTTGTTCCATATCATCATGTGTGTTGGGATTACAGTTTCTTTAAGCTTGGGGTTCCGCATCACTTTTATTATATTGTGTATATATATCTTGTGTTTTTCTTCTAAAGTTTTTATTTTTATTTTTTTGTTCTTCCAAAATGCTACATTTATATATATATATATATATATCAAATTTTTTTTAACTTTTTTGGCCTTGGGGCTCAAACCGAAGCTTCGAAGGATCGTGGGAGGAGAAGCTCAAATGCAGTAGCCATTGGCGGTGGGAGATCATCAAACGCAGCAACTACTCGGCCTTACTCTGGTCACCTCCTCTGCACCAATCGGGGGCGACAAAGGCAGGAGTAATCAGCGGCAAAGGCTTCAGCACGGGCTTCTTTTGCAGCAAGGCTTTAACATATATATATATATGTTGAGGACGTGGGGATTTGAATTCAATTCTCCAAGTAAACAGTGGTTGTTACTGCAGCTTGAGTGATGAATTGATGATTAAACAATAACTCAAATAAGTAAAAGTTGACAAAGTTAAATGAGCGTTGGTATTTGCTTCGATATTTTTATTTTATTTATTTAAGATGTATACATTGGCTTCAATATAATTATTCATTTCAATACTCTCTTCAGATATTTAAGTTTCATGTCTTCAAATATCTAGAGCTATTAAACTTTCATACATTAATTTACCAAAAAAAAAAAATATATATATATATATATATATTTTAGTTCATTTTTTTAATTGTAAATAACAAATTAAATAAAAAGTTAATTCAAATTAACTTAAATTGTATTTATAAAATTAAATTTACTTTACTTTACAATATAGGTTTCATGATTTAGAAGTATTTACTAATTCAATGAGAAAAATATAAATCATTATTTTTATGTTAACTCTTAAAATAATTATACATATTTAATATATATAAACAATACTTAAAATAAATAAGTTGAAATTTCAAAAATACAAAAAATTAAATATCTATTTTTTTTAAAAAAAAAATGTATACAATTAGGAATGAAATTTAAGAATTTACTTACTAATTTAATTGTAAATTTTAATAAACATAAACTAAATTTAAAATAAATAAGTTGAATTTTCAAAAAAAAAAATAATATGAATAAATTTTGGTGACATTTCTTTGCATAATCAATGTCGCCTTATGTTTAGTATTAAGGACAAAGGGCAACATTGCTTTTGACTAGCAATGTTGCCATTTGTGGTATATGGCAACATTGTCATTTTATTGATGTCGCTTTTTTTTTTTACCAGGGCTGCCTCTTTTTCTCCTTCCTTTAAATTTTTATTTTTCCTCTCATTCATTTAAATTTTTATCTAAATTTTCACTTATATGTGCTCTCCTTCTCTCTCTATCATTGTTGATATCTCTTTCTAAACTATTAAGTTCATTTTAAATCCTCTCATTCTCTCTTTCTCTTACTCTCAAACACCAAATTCATTTTTCTTTTTCTTTTTCTTCTTCTCTTTCTCTCTCTACCACGCACCACCACAGGTTCTCTTTCTAAAGAAGAAAACCCATTTTTCTTTTTGCATTTCTCTCTATACCACAAACCACCTTGGGTTTCTTTCTCTTAAAAATAAAATTAATTTTTGTTATCTTCCTTTTCTCTCACTACAACCTATAAGACTCTCTTTCTTCAACAACAGTCCAATTCACATCTTCCTTTTCTTTCTCTACAACCACCGTGCACTTCTCTCTCTAAACCCATTGCCGTGTATTTGGGTCTTCCTCCACTACCGAACCTTGCTAGTTTTTTACTTAATTTTTTCTTTTAAGTCATGTGATATTTGTTGTGCATTTGGGTTACTGTGATTTTTTTTTTAAGTTTTTGAAATGGACATATGCAAAACATCAACTATGGTTCTTTCTGTATTGGTATCCATACATAAATATTTTATATTTTATCATTAATTTATATTTGCATTCTTGAAATCTACACTAATTGCAATAAAATGTTTGTATTTTTTTGTGAGACATTAGATGTTGGACGTCGTTGACCCGAGCAACATAATTTTACAATTCACTCTGTGCTGGTGTCAATGAAGATTTTAAGAGTGTAGTATCAAAGAAGACTTTATTTGTTATATTTAGGTTAATTTTGTAAATATATATTTTTTAATTAAATTGTTATATATATTTATATTGTAAATATTTTTAACCCAATTAATGTAATTTTTTTTTGGTAGTTTCATTTTATTAGAAAAATATTGAGATTTCAGCCGTATCAATATTTAATTTACAAAATATAAAATAATTTAAAATAAAAAATTGATATAAAAATTAATTTGATAAAATATTAAAAAAATTTGAAAATTTAAAACAAAAAAGATTGTTAGTAAATTGTCGCCTATACTTCAATTTTTAAAATTTAGTTTATTTTAGACTTTAATATATTTACAAGTACTAATAATGAAAAAATTAAAAAGAAATAATTTAAAAAAAGTAGAACCCTATAGCAACATTGCACTGACTTTTTATTTCACTATTTTATATTTTTATCGCGACATTTTCTCTGATAAAAATGTTGTAACTGTGACAATTTATTTAAATTATTTTTATTTATTATAATAATATAAAATCAAAAAATGAAATAAATTAAAAAATTGATAGGCGACTCTTTATTGTTGTCAACTATTATAGTTTTCAATGTCACGTAAGTGATAAAAAGGCAACATTTGGATTCTACATAGGCGACTCTATTTTATGTCACCTTATATAAACATAGGCGATATTGTTTTAGTGTCGCTTAAATGATTTATTTATGTCGATTGTGTTTAAATTTGGCGACACTGGTGCAGTGTCACTTTTTATTTAAACAAAATGCTACACTTTTGTAGTGTTGCCCTATTTGAAAATAGGCTACACATATGCATTGTCGTCTTTTGTTGGACACTTCTAGCGACATGTTGCTAGATGACACTTGTATTAGTGTCGCGTTTGGCTTGAGGCTACACTTATATAGTGTCAGGAAGCAAAATTCACAGTGTACTTGAAGACGATGACAAACAAAAAATGGTTTTCTGCTAATAATCACACCAATCTCAGCACATTCATTTGAACATATAATCCCACATTGTTAAATTAAGTATTTTCATCCTATAATTAATTTTTTTTAAAAAAAAGTTAATAAAGGAGACACTATAAATAAGAAACAAGCTTTTTACTCCTCCGTTATTAAACAAATTTTTTGAATAGTTGACATTCCTTGTCGTTTAGGAACTTGTATTCTTGGTGCCATTTCTATAATTATTCCAATGATATCTAATTTTAAATCAACATAAGTAGTAAACTTTAAGATGTTGAAAACATACAAGATTAATAAATAATTGCATAATGAAGTTAGCTTACATATCAACATCTGTTTGAGATCAATGAAGTCATGAAGTTTAAAAATGGGATAATAGTGTTTCACATTAGTCAAATATTCACCACCGAGAACTTCTCCAATCTTGGTTTGATAATTGATGATCCATTGGGTAGAATTTGAAACAAGTTTTAAAAGATTACATGTTTTGACATTTGCTTTGGAAATATAATATGTCCTCCCAATTTGGAGCTTTTCTTGGAATATATTATATCTGAACCAAAGATACAAGTTTAGACTTTGTTTTCCTAAAATTAAAAATGAATAAATTGTTAAGTAATTGTTCCTATAAATAAGAGGATGATACTTTTTTTTTGTTGTTGTCCCTAATAAACAATATTACTTCTAAGGAACAATATAATCTATAATAGTATAAATTTGGTTGGCATAGAATATATGTTAATACCTTGCATTTGTTTATATAAATTAAATAAGCAAAAGAACAAAGCTATGTTTAAATCTTCTATTACATTCAATAGTATCTATATAATGAAATTTTGTTAACCAAACCTATCTCAGATGAATTAGTAATGGCGTCTGAATAAATCATTAACATTAATAATTGTATACAACATTCAAAAAGATGTTATAAGTATAGAAACATATGGTAAAGATAATTAAAGTATTATTGGCACAGTAAGTTACCTCCTACAACAATAATATTTTTGGCGTTCTCACAGTTTAGAAACAGTTATAGTATTAACTATTAGCTTCTCTAATGTTTGGACCCACCTTAACAATATCCTATTACTAACAATCTATTATCTTGGTAAAGTTTAATTTTGAAATACCAACGCAAGTTGGAATGAATGGTTGGCCATCATTTCTTCTTAAGCAAAATCTCATGTTCGAATCTTGTGGATGTAGTAGATTTGCGATGGAAAAGCTTTACCTCTTATATATAATATGAAGATCTTTATTTTTTGTCTACTTAGTTTCAAATTTCTTCACAAATGATAAAAAATAAAATAATTTCATGAAAATGTCACATATATCTATTAATTATATTTTCTTTTTTGTATGTTTTTCTAATGCGGAACCCCAAGCTTAAAGAAACTGTAATTCCAACACACAAGATGATATGGAACAAACCCTAGGTAAAAACCCACCCTATAGCACCTCTAGATAACAATTGTATCTAGCAACACTAATTACCCTAAGAAAAGCAAAAATAAGAATTAGAGTAATGGAAAGCAAATATTACCCTAAGCAAAAAAAGAAAAAGAAAAAAACAAACAAAATTCGGATTTTTTTTTTTTACTTGTTCTCTTCTTTGAATAAAAAAAACCCTAAATCAACAAGATAAAAAAAGACGCACGGATCAAACACAACTTTTTTTTTTTTTATTTCTTTTGGGAATCAAAGTATTATGAACGAAGAACACAAAGAAATTGAAAACAAAGATAGATAGGTACTTATCTCAAACAATGCTCTGATACCAATTGATGCGGAACCCCAAGATTAAAGAATCCGAAACCCCAAACACACAAGAAATATTGAACAGTAATTGGAAACAAGACCCGCCCTACCAAACCCTTAGATAACTTGTATCTAAAAACGTGGATTAGAAGGCTAGGGAAAGAGAAGAATAATCGCCACAAAGTATTTCTGCTTTTATAAGATAATTCAACTCCTAATGCAACAAGAAGAAGAAATTGATTCCTCACATTGCAAGAATACTCCGCAACTCTCGAGCATCATTACGACTTTCATCCCTTGCTTGGACAACATGCTTAAATCATCATTAGGCCTCGGAAAAGTGTTCAAATCATTTGGAAACTTGAATCGATCTTCATCCATAATTCTTTTCACAAGTCCAAGCATTCCAACTTTGATCTTCTTAGCTCGAGAACGCGTCACTGGTCCACTTGGCAACGTAATGTCCTTATCACGAACATCCATTCTAGAAGAGCGCTCGATGCCCACATCAAGTAATCCCATTATACTTCACTAACTCACATACATCACAGAAATTCGATAGATGTTAATTAGGCTCCTCACTTGGTAACCCTCCAAATTGGTAATTATTGAGCATAGACATGGTAATATGTTTGACCTCAAAGCTATGTGCATTAATAGGTAGTCTCCTAATACATGACATATCCTCAACCCTTCTAGGTGCAGCATAATCTCTATTAGACCTATAACCTTGGTTAATAGGAACTTCACAAACTACTGGGTTACCTTGGTTTTCCATATTATTTTCGGTATTTCTAAAAATGGTTTCTCTAACTCCTTCTCTCCTTAGCTCTCTCTCCAAAAATTCTGATTCACAATTAAAACTCATAAAACAAAACAAATAAACAAACTGAAAAAAAAACAGTAACTTAACACACAAAATAGAATAAACAGCAACTAAAAGTAATAGTAAAAACTGATTTAAAACAAACTAATTAACTCAGAAAACTAAAAGCTAGAAGCAAATTAAATTAAACTCAAAGTAAACACAAAACTAACGCAAAATAAAATAAAAAACAGCAAGCAAAACAAATAAAAAACAGTAATAAACAGTGCAGTTAATCTTATTTTTTTTAGATCAAAATCAAAGACTATTAAAAAAATCAAACAAAACAAAACTCAAAAATTCAGTAGATTAAAAACCTAAAACCGAAACAAAACAAAACTGTAAACTAACTAATTTGTTTTGTTTTAAAAACCCGCAAACCTTAAAACAAAAAAATAAAAACTTAGCTACTTCAAACTCGAATTGGATTGCTTTGGATCCAAGAAAGTTCTCTAATTATTGTTCTTTGATGGTTAAAACCGAACTTACACAAAACAAAAGATTAAACTAAAAACAGAAATTTAATTAACAATAAATTCAAATTCACCCGGCAACGGCGCCAAAAACTTGTTATGGTATATTTTAGATTAACTCGAAAGTGCACGAATCAACAAGTAATAAAGTGTATTTAAAAAGAAAACAGATATCGATCCCACGAGGAATAATGTCTCTAGTAGTAAATTTAAATCAATTGTAAATTAAACTTAACAAAAGTAAAGAGAGTTGTTTGAAAGTTTGTTGTTGAGTAACCAAGCATGAATTAAAGTAAAGCAATAATAAAAATTAGAGAAAGGCAGCAAGTAAATATTCCAAAAGTTTTTAAGAAAATAAGGATTATGACTTCACCACTATTACTCCTATTTAGCCCTAATGCATTTTAGATTCATAGGTTAACCCCCTTTTGACCATAAGTGACTAGAAGTTGATTCCTCAATGCATTCTAATCTAGCAAGCACAAGGTATTTAATTATCCCCAATCTAAATACCGAAATTTAAGCCCTAAGACATGCAAACCCAATATGTTCTTGTCAAAGTTGTCACTAAGGCATGCAATATTCCTATAACCATGTATTTCATTGCCCATCCATATTTATATCCCTTATTCATAATCCAATATAAATACTAAATCAATCCATCTTTTAATGGAAGCATTTCGAACTACGTTGAAATATTAACCTTAAACATGAAAAAAATTCAAATATGCATTAAATACTAAATAGTCATAATACGGTTACATCATAATCCTCATAGAAATTTAGTTACACATGTTCTCTAAATTATCCATCAAATAAATAAGAGACAACATAGTTTAAATCACAAAGAAAATAAGAGTAAGGAGATCAAATCCAAAGTTGATGGCTGCTGGAATTTTTTCTTTAATCTTCTCCTCTTGGCTTCTCCAAACTATGATCCAAGTCACAAGGTTGATTCCTCCAAGGGCTGGCTGAATTTCTCCTTGAACTAGGCTTTGTGTAGCACAATTTTACTATGAAAGAACCCTTAAAAACTGAGCATAAAGAGGGGTGCGGCTGGTAATGGTTGCAGCTGTGTGGACTGTGGTGAATTATGTGTGAAAGAATGATTTTCATTCTCAAGGTAGAAATGTATTTATAAGAAAGGTTTAGGAGAGGTTTAACCCTAAAGTCCTTCTAAAACCTAGAGAATATAGGAGCTAATATGCATACATGATCTCAAACTCTCATAATTCCCTAGCATGGCCGGCCACGTCAAGGGCACAAGTGTATTTTGTGTCTCATGTTCACACTAGGTTTAAGGAAACATTCATTATCTCCTTACGAATCAAATTTTGTATTTAACTCTAATTCCTTTTATTCTAAATATTATTCCAAGTAGTATAATTAGAATAATCTGACCTCCCATGTGACATATGATGTGGAAAATTTCATACGAATGGCTAGAGTGTGATGACATGGCAGTCCAATCATCAATACCATCCTAGTAAGCCAAAATTGATGCGGAACCCCAAGATTAAAGAATCCGAAACCCCAAACATACAAGAATTATTGAACAGTAATTGGAAACAAGAACCCGCCCTACCAAACCCTTAGATAACTTAAATCTAAAAACGTGGATTAGAAGGCTAGGGAAAGAGAAGAATAATCACCACAAAGTATTTCTACTTTGACATGATAATTCAACTCCTAATTCCTCACCTTGCAAGAACATTATTGGGAGCAATAAGAATATTAATTCTCTCAATTGATTAAAAATTCAAATCTCTCTTACAAAAGAATTGATCCCCCTTTATATAAGGACTAGGGTTAGATCAAGAATCAATCTAAACCATTAAATATTAAGAAAGTAATTCTAAGGTTGAAAACTAACCCTAAAAACGAAAGTAGCAAAAATTACAAAACTGCCATTATAATCCGAAAATAGCTAAATTACGAAACTGCCATTATAATCCGAAAATAGCTAAATTACGAAACTGCCATTATCATCCGAAAATAGTTAAAATTACGAAATTGCCATTCTAAGTTGTTTATTTTTAAAATGACGCCGTTTCGTCTCCGCAACTCTCGAGCATCATTACGACTTTCATCCCTTGCTTGGACAACATGCTTAAATCATCATTAGGCCTCGGAAAAGTGTTCAAATCATTTGGAAACTTGAATCGATCTTCATCCATAATTCTTTTCACAAGTCTAAGCATTCCCTCTTTGATCTTCTTAGCTCAAGAAAGCGTCACTGGTCCACTTGGCAATGTAACATCCTTATCACGAACATCCATGCTAGAAGAGCGCTCAATGCCCACATCATTCCCTCCCTCTTCAAAAAGATTTGTCCTCGAATCTGCATCCATGTCAAAAGGAGAAAGATCAGCAACATTAAATGATGCGGACACATTATACTCACCTGGAAGATCAATCTTGTATGCATTGTCATTGATTCTGATGCGGGCATCATAGAGTCATATTCTAGCATTGGAGCAAAAGATGATGACATCATCTTGCCTAGTAAACCAATGGTGCGTTCTCGA
>QANX01005905.1:70365-81365 GCA_003254975.1 Ochetophila trinervis
CTCGCCGCTGTAGAGTTTACCGATTATGCTTTGGTTTGGTGGGAACAATTATTGCAGACTAGGAGGAGATATGGTGAAGATCCAATTGTAACTTGGGGCGAGATGAAAAGGGTGATGAGAAGAAGATTTGTACCATCTTCTTATTACCGAGGGTACACCAAAAGTTGCAGCGGCTCTCACAAGGAACAAGAACGGTAGAAGAGTACCACAAAGAGATGGAGATGCTCCTAATCCGAGCCAACATAGATGAGGAACGAGAGGCTTCCATGGCTCGATTCTTAAGTGGACTCAATAGAGAGTTTGCCGACACTGTGGAACTACATCCATATGTAGAGATAGAAGACTTGGTGAACATGGCAATCAAGGTGGAAAAGCAACTTAAAAGNTTTAATATAGCTTTAATTCGTAATATTTTACATATTTTAAATTCACAGTTATTATTTATGTTGAATTTTAGTATGTTAATATATATTTTTTAAAATGTTTAACATATCATTTGAATATGTATTTAGGCTTAATAGACATGAATTGATAATGATTTTATCATTTGACAATATATATTAATTTAAATAAAAAAAATAAAATACTCACGTACATGTCTAATAAACACGAATAAAATACGACACGAACACGAAACGATACGACACGAACACGGTTCAACACGAAAACTTAACGGGTTAAATTCGGGTGAACAAAATTTGACACGACACGACACGAACACAGTTCAACACGACACGTTGCCAGGTCTACTTATACACACACAGAGCAATCGTGCAAATATTTATTTTTTAAAAAACATTTAGATTGAATATATCAAAATAACCTTGTTGGTTTAAGAGTGATAAATCTTAACTTAAAAAAAATAAAAATAAAAACAATTTATCATGGACTAGAATTATATAGTAAGAAGAATACGATGGTTAATATTGCCATTTTGATTTCTTGAATGCCTAACTTAAATAATTCATAAGATACAAAGCCCCACACATATACTACTTTAATCGTACAAAATTAAATTTCGTGCAATAATAAGGAATAATTTGATTGGGGCCTACAATGCATTATTATAGAATAAATAAAAACAGAGAATTCCTAACATTATTTAGACTCGCTAAGCATTGCAATCTACACCCCAAAGACAAACTTGGAATCACTTTCAAACAGTAAAAGTAATAGTAAATTAGAGCGCATGTCAACATCTTACCACCTCAAAATTGAGATAAAAATACAATCTTTGGAAAAAAAGAAGTTAAAAATTAATTATCGGAGGCTGTCAACGTCTCGATACCCTTCCAGTCCCCCACTCCCCCCCTGTAGCATAAAAATGAACTCGGTGGTCATTTTCACCGAGTGGACTCGCCCTATGGGCTCAACTCAGTTCTTGTGGCACTGGTGGACCTTTGCGAAAGAGAGTCGGAAACGTGTACATTTACACGTGAAGTGGGTCCCGCATTTCCTGGTCTTTATTTAGTAAACCTGGGGTTCCGGTATCGAAGCTACTTTTTTATTTTATTTTATTTTCTTTTTCTTTGAAATCTCGAAGCTGCTTTTTCAAATAATTCTATGGGCCACCCGGCGTTCTGACTTTAAAATGACAAAAATACCCCCAATGGATCTATTTTAGTACCGATTAAAAAACCTTTCTAAAAGTAAAATGATATAAAAATCCAGGAAAAAGAAAAAAAGAAAAGTTCTCTTAAAAATCAAGAAGGAATATATCGTGAGGGGTAATTTTGACATTTGAGCTGTAGGACCGTCCAGTGATCCACACTTGCCCCAGGGCACGTCGCATTCAAAGACGAGAGTGGGGCCCTCTAATTCCAGTGGGCACGGTTAGCTTTCAGTGGTTTAGTAATAATTGCAAAGGCACTTCTCTTTAGATGTTCGACACGTGACCCTCAGTCCAACGGTGGTAATGACTAAGGAATCTTTTATATGTCGAGCACTGTGGGCCAAGACTGGGTCCCAATCATTAGAAATGAGCATTTTTCTTTAAGGTTGGCCCATTGAAAAGTGACGTTTTATAAAATCTTTTTGGAATCCGAATTAATAATTAAAAAAACAAAAGCAAATCAATAATTTTGATCGGAGCACCATATAATAATTCCAAAACAAACCATGGGCTGGCTAGGTCCACCCACCCACTCCTTCATTCATTGGATTGGAGACCTTGCATTGCATTAAGCTTTTGTATAAAAAGCGTAGCACAATTTCCCATTCCTCCATTATTTCTGACATATAATATGTTGGGCAAGAGACCCAGACCGATGATTGGAAAACTGTCAGAGCTGTTGGTATCCGGCAACCGTGCCGGGTTCTTCGATATGGCCTCTACGACAAGCCCAAGAAGCCCTTTGGACCTCAAGACGCAATCCCCTAGAGGGTTAAAGAATTATGATCTTGGAGGTGTTGGATTGGGTATAGTTGCCGCTCTGGAGAAATCCGGCCACGGTGGACGTGAAATTCTGGCCAAGTATGCAATTTGCAGCTCGAATTTGAATCGATCGGAACCGATTCCGGTGAATTCGGCTAAGAAAAGTGAGAGATTGACGAATAATGGTAGTACTTATGAAGAAGCAGAGGAAGAGAGTTTGGAGAAATACACTTACGTGACCTGTAGACGAAGTGGACCAAACAAGACGTCCACCACTAGAGTGTACTACGATGGAGGTCGACATAGCAGAGATGGTAACCCAAGAAACGATTTTGGAACAACTAACACTTTGGGAATATTCCATACCTCGCCGGCGAGCTGTGCAGGAGATTTTTCATCGTTGCCCACTTCGGATTTTCTCAGTTCGTGCCATTTGTGCCGGAAAAAGCTCCATGGCAAAGATATATACATGTACAGGTACAATTTTATTTGTTTTATTTTTTTGCCTTTTTCAGCATATTATTAATATATTAGTTCGTATATAAAACATTGGACAAATGGATTTTATTGAATTAAAGATTAATGTCTGATTTTGTGCATGGTTTTACAGAGGAGAGAAGGCATTTTGTAGCACGGAGTGTCGATCAAGGCAGATAATGACGGATGAGCGAAAAGAACGGTGCAGATCAGAAGCATCAAGATCTGTGGATGTTTCGAGCTCATCGTATAGTAGAGGCCAAATTTTTTCAACTGGTATTGTTGCAAGTTAACCAGGGCAACAACAGTTCTTACACGCCTATACTACTATACATATTATCTTGACCAACCAGGAAACCAGATGAAGAAAAAAATATATATATATATATATATATTATAAAAGAGAAAAAAAATATACGAAAAAAAAAAAAGGAGAGGAAATTTTTGCTCGGAATTGAGGGATGACCGTCAACCATGCAATGAGAATTACAAACGTTGTTGAATAATGAGAAATTGTGAAATTTTATATAGATGAATGTGTAGATAGAAAATCAGACATTTGGCAGTGGGTTCTGAATTTTACTTTGCAATGACGGTAAAAAATTGAGCAACCTTTTAGTATTACTTTCCAGCTACTCAAATAAATACAGCTTTATAATTTTTTATTTTAGTTTATTTTTTCCAGTATTCGTCATCACTTATAATAATCCAATTGACAATGTAATAAAAGTAGAAACCCAACATTCAAAAAGTCGAAAAAAAATAAAATAAGAAGTTTACGTTAACGCATTACATTTTGTTAGTGTTTACCAAAAACTTTAAATAATTTGTTGTATTTAAATTCGTACCAAATCCCAATAATTAGCACTAAATTCACAGGAGGATTACGATTTCATGTCCATTTCATATGAATTCGATCTATGGAGCGCCTAGCCATGGCATATTAATAATAAAGCACGGGTTTGTAATTGTAAGCTCAATTGTGAGCGTAAGTTGAGGAGATATTCAAAACATTATAGAAAAATAAATCCATGTTAAAAGTGCAAAAGTGGTACACAAGGACATCATTCTTGAACAATCACAGAAGACAAGCTGTAATTAGCATGAAGCGTACTTAATTCAGATCAGAAAAACCCACAACTGATATAGGAAAAACACACTAACCGTACACAAAGTATATGTTATAAAAATACACGTAAATATTAAAGAGGGGGAAAAATCAAAGGAAAGTGAAAACGTGAAACAACCCTACAATTACTTCAATTTAACTTAATCCTCCAAGCCGTAGTATAACAGGGTTTCCAACTTCTAATTACTGATAGTACATAAGCTGCTGGGTCGTAGCAATATTATGATAGCCACCGTCGTATATAGCCTGACTAGCTCCAGCAGCACCCATTCCCATGGCTGCTTTCAAAGCATGCTGTCCCTGAGGATGCATCAGGGCTTGTGCGCCACCCATTTTGCTTAATGCCATCTGTCGTTCATAGATGGCAATATCAGCAGCCGCAATTCCCGGCATATGTACAGCACTTGGTGGGGGGAGAGGGGTGGAGTTTGTCCCAGGTGGTGTAGGTTTGCTACCCCATGAGCACTGTAAAGTAAAAGCTTTCAAGTCAATCCAATGATTAGAGCATTTATTAGCGTTTGCTTCACCTATACAAGTTCTTTAGATGCTTCAAATATATAATTAAGAAAATTAATCAGAGCAACAAAATACATTTTTGAAGGATACTCGAAGCCCTTCCTGACATGAGCAATGTCATGTAATAACTATTATTTAAGCTGGTAATATGTCTTCGAACATAGGTCAGACTACCAAAATCTAAATAAACTTCAAATTAGGGCGGTGGGCAATAATTCAGCCCCCATCCTAAAACTAAGATTTATTGGCATAAATGGTCAATTTATAAATGTATGGAATCTCAAAAAAGAGCATACCTTGATTGCCTTACCACAAAGAATTCGAGCATTCCCCATCTGGATAGCAAGAGCTGCTTCTCCATGCGTACTGTATCTCACAAACCCAAAACCCTTATCCCGTTGCACCCGGACATCTTCAATAGTTCCAGCACCAAGGGCATGGAAATGACGATGGAGGTCAACTGAAGTAACCTGCACGTTTGCAGTGACTGATTAAAAGAATGAAATTTGCATTGCAAGTAGCAAAAGGAAACACACGTGTCAAAAAGAAAGGATATTGTCTTTTAAATGTGTCTTTTTAAGGTTGGGAAAGCAAAGTGGCATCAACTTGGATCATCAGACAAATCTTGAAACATTGTATTATTGCGCTCATTGAGACTGCCTGACCCAATATGTAATGACCACTTCATCTGAAACCCTATTTGGATGATGCATATTAGACAGTTTCCTAACCTCAGGAGCAAGATTGCCAACATAAACAGTGGTATACTGAGCATTGTTCTCAGGAGCATCTTCATTAGTTTTCTCCTGACCATCTTCTGCGTAAGAAAAAAAGATAATGGATGAAATCTCTAATGATAATGATAAAATGTTGAACATTAACATCTCAATTTTCCATATCAGCTGACGTCAACATCATTGAACAACTAAGCTAAAGCTGCAAGGCTCTTGGATGACAAGAATATAGATTGTGCATATAATATCCACCACAAAATATTGATCCAGCACTCACAAATTCTACAGAAATATTAGACTTAAAAAAAGAAAAAGAAAAAAAAGAAAAAAAAAACAAACAAACACACTAGAAACTCATGATGGGCCACATGCTGATATAAGGTCAAGGGCTGAAACTTTGTTTCAAACTATAGTTTTAACAGAACTCACCAGCAGGCCTAGAAGAAAATCATTTTGATTGCCACATTCAAACTATCAAGAATCATACTCTAGAAAGTACCAATACAACCCAACCAGGGAAAACTGACTTGCCAACCTTAAGTAAACAAAACCAAATAGGATTTACAGCCATGACAATGCGAAGATCTAGATGATAAGCTTACCAGATGTCCCATTTGTTAGCTCCACCACACTATTAGAATCAGAGCCCTGCTTGTCATCATTGTTAACAGCACCTTTTGCAGCCCAGTTACATCGAATCTGTCTACTTCCAAGCCACTTACCTGTCATATAAACAAATCAATTACCACAACTTGTACATGTTAAAATGAAAAAATCACAATGATCCATACTGAATGATTTTATCACTCTATAATATGTCCAATCTAAAATAAGCAAGGACTAATATGTGTACATTTACAACAGAAGAAGAAAAATTGATCATTAGCATGCAGTACTAGCAGTGTTTTAAAAAACGCTCGAGGCGTACGCCTCGAGGGGCGCCTCAGAACGAGGCGCCAGAAAATCGCCTCAAAGCGAACGCCTCTGCCTCTCCAGACGAGGCTTACGCCTCACTGGTCTCTGTCGGATCTGGGTCGACCCAGAAAATTTTAAAATTACCCATATGGGTTTTAGGGTTATGTATGTTAAAATAATTAAAAAACCCAAAAAAAAAGAACCTTTTTTGTTGCCTGCCGCTGCCGATACTGAGGAGAAGAAGAAGAAAAAGAAGAAGAAGAAGAACCTGTCGGCTGCTGCCTCCATTTGCTGAAAGGTTTGTAAATTTTTTTTTCCTTATTTTTTACTTGTTAGTTGCCGACTGAGCATTCTGATTTAGTCATTTATTAATTTTACTGTTTTCGGTCAAGTCAACAACCCCCCACCTCACCCCCTATATTTTGTTATTCACTTATTTGATTTATTTATTTATTTATTTCTTATTTTTTGACTTTTCTTTTTTCATTTCTATTTCTTATTTATTTATTTTTTTAATCATGATTCATATTATAAACATTTTATAGGTAAAGGAAAAAAACCACTATTGGTGGATGAAGAGTCCGAATGGAAAGATGTGACACCGATGAAGAAGAAAATAATAATGTGGTGGACAACTTTTTTAATGATAGGAGCGAGTGATGATGGTGGTGGCCGATTGGTGGTGGCTATGTTCGATGTTATTTGATCAACTTTATGATTTTATAACACTTTCTAAAATTAATTAAGAGTTTAAGACTTAAACTAACAAACTATTAAAACTTAAAAGACAATTAATATTTATGTTATGAATTTTATAATTTTATGTTATTTTTTATTTATACAATTTTATTGCTATTTTGCTATATATTATTTTTTAATTTAAATCGAGGCTTACGCCTCGTATAGCTTCGAGGCTTACGCCTCGGACCGCCTCGAGGCTTACGCCTCGCCTCACAACAGCAAAACGCCTCAGGTACGCCTCACGTTTTTTAAAACCTTGAGTACTAGAATTTCCTAAAAATTTTGTTTCCCACATATCAATATCCAATTCAAACCATGTTCATTGAGATTTTTACATTTCCTACAATCTATCCAATGTCATTTCTCATTTCATTTTCTAACCCACAGTTTATAGAAATAGAGATCTGATAATTCCAATGACAACAGTAAAAGATGTAATACATAGCCCAAGTTTTATTAGATTACTACTTCTGACATGCTTAAACTTTAGAGATTACATGCACAACAACATTATTGAAGAAAAACGAATGAGAGCATGTTGTCTTACCATTTAAGTCATTTATTGCACTTTGGGCCTCCTGATAAACAAGACAATGATGACAAGATCACAATATTAACACCCAATAAACAGAACTAAATCTAGAAGCTGCAAAAAAGGAAAGAAAGAAAAAAAGCTTGATATATCAACTTCAATACCTGCTGACTCCGGAAAGAGACAAAACCAAAACCCCTTGAGCGCCCAGTTTTCTGATCCCACATGACCCTTGCATCTCTGTAACCAGGGTACAAATTGTCACACACTCATGTTATCAAGTCTGAGTATATCTTTAAACCTTACACACAAATAGAAAGAAACACTCTAGTTTCCAAATCCACATTGCTAGTGGTCAAACACTTCTAATAAAAGAATAAAAATTATAGAATACCAATGGAGAATAAAAATGGAACTTACGAACAACTAGCATAAACAGAAAAGCACGCAAACAATGTAGCATCTGTAACCTCGGGACTTAGATCGCCAACAAAAATATTATTGTGACCTGTATTCCACAAGCAAAATAGCATAAGCTTTAAAAACTGGTTTTTTTGATGTTGTTTGGCCCCCGGCAGGGGGGGTGGGGTTGGGGGATCACAATAAGTTAAAACCTTTCAGCACACAAACCTGATGTATCCTCTCTTTGACTACTTGTATATGCCCAATTAACTTTAATAGGCTGCCCAAATCTGTTAAAGCAAAGTATATTGAGAGATTATAACCGAGACAACAGAGGGATAGGACAGAGAAAGGATCAACCAACTCATTCAAGAATTGTACTTACAGATGCCTGCCATTAAGAGTCACAATAGCAAGGGCAGCTGATCTTCGATCAAAGTAGTCCACAAAACCATAAGATGACTGTATTGAGTCAGAGACTCAGAATTAGCAACACTGAATAAAAAAATTTACAGCAACTAAACCTACTGAAGCCCAAATCCAGAATAAAACAAACTTCAGGATTCCCATGGAACTCATAACAAGACATGCCCTGTTGTTATTCAACCCAACCAAAACAGAAAAATTGAATATTGGCATAAGGAAGCACCACCTTTTCTTTCCTAATGAGCTTACATCCTTCAAGCGGACCAGTACTAGAAAAAACCTCCTGAAGAAGGGGTTCAGTGACCTGTGTGTGAATGTTCCCAACATACCTGCATTTATGACAAGTTTATAACATAAAGTACATGAACAAAACAAGCATGACTATAAAATAGGGTCAATATACATGAGGAAAAAGAAAAATCAAACATACAAACAGTTTCCAGATTGTATGCTAATTGCCAAAGTATTGGATAGAAGATTAGGAAAAAGAAGAGGAGAAAAAGAAAAATGTTTCCAAGTTCCTAGGGGTAGAAAGGCTATCACATACACACTATTTACAACTTTTGAAAGAGTCTTAGAGAAACTAAAAATTGTATTAAAGGGGCAAGCAAGTCCAAGACCCCAGTTTCCAAGCATCCTAGATGATAAAACTTAATAAATTATAATAAAAGATTAAAAATACAAAATACAAAAAGAATAAAAAATAAAATTTCTATACAACACTCACACACTGCGGCATGTACTTGAATCAAACCCAGGAGGCAGATTTCCACTCAAGATGGGCTCTATCTGCAAAGTAAAAAAGTAAAAACAAAGCAAAACGAAGAAGAAAACGAAAAATTCCCTAAATAAAATATCAACACCCCTGACAAGTACTTCTAGGGATATATGAGACAAAATGATAAAAGACTAAAACTTGACAATTGACATTATCTAACAGCACCCTGCCCAAACCCTCACACTCAAAAGAAAAGAAGACTTGCATATATCTTCAAGCTGAAACGAGTTCATCCTATATCAAATATCATCTCTTACAAAATTAGGATAATTACATAATATTTCTAAAAAGAAACTAACACAACTTTAAATGAACGCATCAATCAGTAGTAGCAGTTCTAACAAAGGTTCATGCTTGAAGGTGAATTATTGGCAACTCATGTTCCTTATTTACCAGAAATTAGATCTCCCTCGTTGAAACAATAGAACAAGTACAATGCAAATTTAACTACTCGTCCTTTAAGATGACAATACTGGCCACCATAAAGTATAAAATTCATCACAAAGGCCACGCAACAAGCCCAGCCATTTGACTTCCAAATGTAATTATGTGAGTAACCTTAAGACAACAAAATATGCACAGTTGAACACTCAGATAGCAATAACAAAAACTTAGCAGCAGGAAAAAAAATTACGAGGAAAAGTTTGGACCTTTCAGAAAAAACTACATACAAAGTCTAAGAATTCTGTATAAAATATATTTTTTTTCTTGAAAAAAGAAGCGGAGCCTTACTGAATATTTTTATCCTATATTCCGATCGACAACTAAAAGTATGAAGTATAAACGGGGAAAAAATTAAAAAAAAAAAAAATTACCAACCTGAAAGATCCTAGTATATGATTAAAAACAAAACAAAGCATTTAACCTGTATTTAATCATCACCAAAAAAAATAAAAAATAAAAAGTGAGGAAAAATGAAGTGGAACCTGAGGGGCAGCCAAGAGACCAGTATGGTGGTACAGCGATTGCTGCATGATCGCCTGCTGTTTTAACCTCTGTTGCTGCATATTCTTCCTAAACCGAGCAAGCAAGGAGATACAGAAAATTTAAGGTATAAGAAATTAAAAGAAAAAACGCAGCGGAATCTAGGGTTAGGGTTTCAGGAAGGAGATTGGAAAACAAACTGAAAAATCATAAATTTAACAAGGAAGAAAACGAAAATGGAAAGCAAAAATAAACAACAAGAAAAAAGAAAAAGAAAAAAAAAAACAAAAAGGAGANAAAAAAAAAAAAAAAAAAAAAAAAAAAAAAAAACCCCTCTGAAAGGGAGGGCTAGATGAGAACGAAAAACAAAAGAAGGAAACGAGAGATTTTACTGAGAAAATGGTCTCAGTGTCTAGTTTACATTTCTATATATCTTATATATTATAAAGAGGAGTGGATGGTATCCTTTTGTTTCGTCATTCATAATTTTTTGTCTTTTAGTGGATTTAAAGGCAGGTGGCTTAAATTAATTTAGTTTTAAATTTTTAACAGTATCTATCATAATTAATGCTATATTTTTTATTTTAAAATATTTTTTAGACTAAAATATAATAATAATAATAATAATAATAATGGTATATACACGTTCAATTTAATTTTTTAAATTATTAATAATATATTTACAGATTTTGTTTATATATAATTATTATTTTTTATTTTAAAATATATTTTTATTTTTAATAATAATTGAATAAAAATATAATAGTTTTTTATATATATGAATGGATAACTGTATATATGTATTATGAAATGTTAAAATTAATTTAAACTAAATAGGTTATATTCAATTAAAATTTTAAAATATTTTTGTAGATTTTTTTAATTTAAATTTTTTTTATAAATTTAATAGATTTTTATAAAGTTTATAAAATTACGTTTGACTTTAAATAATTTTTATAAATTTTTTTTTAAAATATTTTTAATAAATTTTACAATTTTTATAAACGTTTGGTAATGATTTTTATAAACTCTAAACGATTTTCATGTTTAAA
>QANX01005908.1:0-37054 GCA_003254975.1 Ochetophila trinervis
CAGTATTAATTAAATAGTTTTTAATAAAGAAAGAAAAACAAAAACAAAATAAAAAAATAAAAAATAAAAGAAAAAATATATATCAGCGTACTGCTGCACGGCACATTCTGCCCTACTCGATAAAAATAAGGAATGAAAAGAAAAGGACAAACGAAAAAACGAAAGAACACGTAAACAGAAAACGGAAATTCAACGTTTTTTTGTTTTTTTATGTAAACTTGAAAAACGTTTTGGTAAAAAAAAACGTAAAACGTTTATCAAGCACATTTTATTGTTTTTAAGAAAATAAAAAACAAAAGTAGAAAATAGGTTAACAAACATGCTTTTAAATTTTCTCTTACTTTTTCTCTCAAAATCAGAGCGTCCCTCTAAAAAAGGAGCTCAACCACATGAAGAGATGGAAGTAGCAAAATTTGAGCATTAAGAATATTAATCATAAGTATCGATAATTATTATGACTGTTCCCGAGGCTTCATCAATCCAAAAGTTTAATTATTATTATTATTCCATTCAAGCACCGTGGGTGATCAAACTTGGCAGATAAGGCACCTTAATTTCCTAGGCAAGTATATGCTTTTCGGATGAGCAATGACCAATTTTGGTGTTGCAAAACTTTATTGGATATCAATCTATAATATTCGAGTTTCGGCAATTATAATTCCATAAAAAAATATGTGTGGACTATGACGTATCTGACTGATACTTCCAATTTATCATTAACAAAAAAAAAAAAAAAAAAAAAAAAAAAAAAAAANTTTTTTATTTTATTAATTTTTTGTATTTCTTTAAAACTTTACAAATAAATTTAAACAAATTCATATTCGATTAATGTTGAATACTGAATCTTGGTCATATTCGATTAATATCCCGACCCTGATCGAGAGGTCTCGGGTTCCGGTTATGATCAGGAGATTATGGGTTCTGGCCCTAACTGAGCGGTCTCGGGTTCCATCCCAAACTGGGTTCTCCTGGGTTCCTGCTTGACTGGGCAATCCTAGGTTCCGACCTCGACCAAGCGATCCTGGATTCCGACACTAATTGGGCAGTCCCGGGTTCAGTCGGACCTGACAATCTGGGTTTCGGGATTGGGTAGTCCTAGGTTCCGGGCTAATTGGGCAGTCCTGGGTTCCTGCACCGACCGAGCTATCTCAGGTTCCGACCCAGATCAGGCGGTCCATTATACCAGTGCAGACAGGGTGGTCCTGAGCTTTGGCCCCAATTTGGCAGTCTCAGCCACATCTAGATGGTGCCAGTATTGGCGATCTCAGGTTCAAGCCTTGTTTGAGTTGTCTTGTATCCTAAAATTATAAAGAACAAAAAAAAAATGAAAACTAAAAATGAAAATAACTTTTTAACATTTTTTTTTAAGAAAAGTGAAAATTGTTTTTGTTTTAAAAAAATGAAAATGGTTATCAAACGCATTTTTCATTTTTTATTTTCAAAAACAAAAACCAGAAACAAAAACAAAAACAAAAAATTAATAGGTTATCAAACGCCACCTAATTATTTCAACTTTTGTTTTTAATCTTTATTAAAAATGATCATTTTTGGCCTTCCTTATAATTTAGCATTATTATAAAATTTATAAATGATGTAAGTAATCACAATTGATCATTATTCACGAAAAAAAAAAGAGTAAATGACACTCCAGGTACCTGAACTTTGTCGCAAATTACAAGGTTTTTTTTCTGACAATTTCGTATCCGAACTTGATTTTTGTTGCAGCGTTAATACCTGAAGGCGTTTCGGTTAAAATTGCTCCGTCAACCCCCACGTGATGTGTCACTTGGTTTTTAGCTTAAGGGTAGACATGGTCTTTTTTCGTTCGTCTTCTTTCTTAATGCTCTCATACTCGATTTGTAGAGGTCAACTACAAGACATTGGGTTAGGCAAAAATTATGCCCGCTAACTTTTGCATAAAAATCTAGCCACCATGTGCTGGAACTCAATGATCTTCAGTGAACCAATACAAGACACCCAGGTGCATTAAATCTGAGGAAGCTATTAGGATTTTGGACTCAAGGGTGATGGCCAGATTTTTCAGTCAAAAAAATCGTTCTTGGGAGCCATTTAGAATGGAGATCTCCTCTCAGTAATTAAAATTGAAAATTAACCACATGTACATGTTGCCTTGTTGGTGTGAGATAATTGCATTCCATGTTTTTTATTTTATTTTATTTTTTCTGTTTAATAACAGGCATTCCATAATTGAAAATTTCTTTTTGTTGACCTCTGCAAATAATGTATGAGTGCATTAAGGAAGATGACGATCGAAAAAAGATCATGTTTACCATTAAGCTAAAGACCACGTGACACATCACGTAAGGGTTGACGGAGAAATTTAAACGGAATTGCCTTCAGGTATTAACGCTGCAACTAAAATCAAGTTCGGATACGAAATTGCCAAAAAAAAAATTAGGTACCTATTTGTAGTTTGTAATAAAGTTCAAGTACCTGCAGTGTCATTTACTCAAAATAAAACACACAATTGATCATTCCAAGCATAAATTTTAAATATTCATATTAATCTAATTAAATTTTAAATTGTTTGCTATTCATTGTTCAACACAGAATCAATAGTTAATTTTGTTTTATTTATTTATTTATTTATTTTATTATTTGAAATGAGGGTATTTGAACTCATATCTTTTATTGTCTGTCGGCCGAGAAAGTATACCTGTGACGTCGTGTTTGTTTAGTCGGATAAGGGAACCGGACTGGGTTTCAAATCCGGTCCTCTCCCTTATTTGCCGTTTGGCGAGCATTGGACTGGGATTTGAGAAATCCTACTGCCGAATCCGGTCCTGTGACTTAAGCCTTCAGTCGAATCCTCCTCGCATACACGGGATAAACGAAGCGGACTCGGATAACCTCTGCTGCTCCTCTCCAGCCGCGTCCTCAACTTGGCCCTCCCCCTCTCCTCTGCTGCTCCTCTCTAGCCGCGTCCTCAACCCATTTCTTAATTTTTTTGTTTTCTGATTTGATTGGGTTTGGATTGTGTGTTTGTTTTGCCTCTGTATTTTCCTTGAAATTTTGTTGTTGTTGTTGTTATTAGTCTGATCATCCTTCTCTCATTAACACAGAAAGATACACAAGCAGAGAGCTAGGTCCAATGGAGTACGAGAGGATACACAAAAAATTCAGGTATTGCTTATTATTATTTTTTACCATGCTTCGAAATTCAAAGAACCCTTTTTTTTTCCCTTTTTTTTAATCGTTGTCGGGTTTTCAAAGTTTTCTTGTGTGGTTCTCTGTGTGTCAATGGGTTTTGCAAATATTGTAAGCCTCAGGGGGGCTCAAAGCGGGGTTCGATTCTTCAACGCCACCTCTTTCATCGCTATTTTCTTTCTCAGGATGTTCAAAGGCTCGTCGAAGGTCAGCCGAGGCGGCGGCCCAGCCAGCCGAGGAGCCGGCGCCAAGCGCCTTAACTCTTCATTCCCTCTTCTGCCAACTCACCGCCCTTCCGTGCCTGCCCCCGCCGGCCGCCTTTCCCTCGACGGCTCTGGCTCTGGCTCCGGCTCTGGCTCAGCTGCCAACCCCAAGAACTGAGGCTCTGGCCGCGCGGCGGCTTCAGTGGCGGCTCCATCCGTGGAAGAGACTTTCAGTCTTGTGGCCGGCAATGACCCCTTGGCGTTCTCCATGATCATTCGGCTTGTGCCAGACTTGGTCGATGAGATCAAACGTGTGGAGTCTCAAGGTGGAACTGCGCGTATCAAATTCAATTTAATGGCTAATAATCCCAACGGAAATGTGAGTTATTGTTCTATGGAAATTTTGTATTGAGCTTTGATTAATTAATTGGGTTGTTTGCACGGTTTTTGTGCTTTTACGCTATTTAATTTCACTTGCTCATTGTTTTCTTATTCTTCCGCATATGTTCTTAAAATTGTTTTTTGTCGGCAGCAATTCGTTATGTTTGTACTTGGGTCTGTGTTCTTGTTGATTAGTTTTCACTTGTGTTTGCTTACTCGAAGTCTTGTTCCATAGGTTCATGGAATTCTATTACAGTATAAATAGGCAGTTTGTCCATTTTATTCTTTGTTTTCTTATTGTTTGCACTTGGGTATGCTTGTTTTGTTTAAGTGATGTTACATATTGGATATATGTTTTTTAAATTCTTTTAACTAAAATTGCACTTTCCGGATTGGAATTTATTTTTTGTTGGATGTAGTTTGTAAATCCTAATTATGTTCCTTATAATGTTCCTCTGACTCAGTTGAGGAATAAATATTTAATTTGTACACAGAATTTTATTGTTACTATGTAATTTTGATTCTTGGTTGATTTACTTGGAACTTTTCTCCGTTTTTTATAGTTAGCTAGGGAATAACAGTTGAATGCTATTAAGTGTTTAACTTGGACCTTCAAGTGATAAAATCTTTGCATGGTCCATATTGCACCAGGTTATTGATGTTGGTGGGAAGGAGTTTAGGTTTACATGGTCGCGGGAATTTGGCTAATGAGATTTCCGTCGGTAATAAATGATGGGTTTTATCAGTAACTAATGGTTAGCTTCAGTTAAGTATATCTGATTGAATCTTGCCTCTACTGCATATTCTAGTTGCAATAAGATTTTTCTTGTCCCATACGATTCTGGTTTCTGCTAGACTTGTCATTATAGAGGCTTGTGTGTGTGTGTGTGGGTTTTTTTTTTTTTTTCTCTCTCTCTCTCTCTCTCTTAAAGCAAAGAGGTAGGATGTGGGAAAAAAAGATGATTTTTCTTATTTTACTCCAGCTTATGATCTTCATGAATGTTGAGTTTAGTTTTGTTATGATTAACTATATAGGACTAGTATTAGAAGTTTCGAAATATTTAGATGAAGAATGATTAAAGTGAGTATTATTGTGCTTGTTTTCTTGGAATGACTTTTGACAGAGCCTTTCAGAAGATCTTTTGAAAGGACATCATATGAGGATTTTCTTTTCTGCAATTAATTCTTTCTTGCTGTTTTTTTTAATTTCAGACTGGTATAATTTCTCCAAGTAAATTGAGGATGAAGCTCTTGGGACCTCACAACCTTCGAAAAAATGGAGTAGAACTTTTGTTGAAGGACAGTAGAGCTTTGTTGCAGAATAGAAAGTTATGTAGCATAACTAATGGAAGAGAACAGCCAAAATAATGTGAGATACCCCCCCAAAAGAAGGGAGTAAGGTTGTTCTATGGCAGAGCCATTTGGTTGCATTTTTTAATTTTGTTTCAAAAGTTAACAAATTGCTCGCATATGCGTATGTGTATGTATATGTATCTGTGTGTGAAGTAAACTTAATAACTATGTTACTATGATATCTATGTATCTCATCATATATCTATGTTAGTAAACTTTTTTCAAATGGATCCAAGCAGTGCTGGGTTTAATATTTTCTTAAATGACATAATATTATGTTTTATTAAATTTATAATTTGAAAAATATTACAATATATTTTTATATATCATGTTTATTTAAATTAATAATTAAAATTACAATTTCTACTATAATCAAACAAATATAAAATATATTGAAAAAATTAAATTTTTATCCAGTTCAGTCCGAGACTGTACCAAACACAGTATATCATATCCGATCCAGTCCGGTCCTGCACCAAACACAGGATAGAATTTGAGAAATCCAGTACAGCATTATCCAGTCAGATTCAATCTTGCCAGCTATATCCGATCCAGTCCGATCCTGCGTACCAAACGGACCCTATATGTTATACCTAAGATTTCAATTGTTCTGTAAAAGGTCAAGAAAACTTTTGTCTTTTTTTTTTTTTTTTTAGTTTGAGAATAATTAGCTGTTGGTGGCATTTGTTCTGGTTGACACTTGAGACATTTTGATGCTGGTAACCATGAATCCTATGCCGTTCACAACCAACGCTGTGTGAGGATGAACCAGCTATTGGGATCTTGCAGAGTGGAGTTTTGGGGGCTCTGCAAGGATAACCTTACAGGGGATTTGTGATTCAACTGGGATCAAATACTTGAATTTAGTCAAGCTGGTGACCCCCAACTCAATTTTTCATAAATCTACAAACTAATATCAAACCCTTCTTTTTTTTTTCTTTTTTTTTTTTTCTGGATTGTGTAATGAAGATAATTGCAAATAAAAAATGGAAACATATATTGCTAGCAATCAATAACATAATCATACAATAAGAATCAACTTATAAAGATTTAGATATATATATAATATTATTTTTTGATGGTGTGGATATCTACAAGTTTTAATTGCAAGTTGTCGTTGATAATCTATTATCAGTTTCGTCTTCTTCGTTGATAATCTATTTTAATGAAGAAGTCCAGATATAATGCTCCAACTTTCTATACATACATAAATACATATATATTGTGAAAAAGAGATATAACTTGTAGTTTTTCGATTGTTCTACATGGTCTCTAGATGATCTGTGAAAGAGAAGAGCAGCTGGTTGTGATAAAGAGAGAAATGGGAGAGGAGTGAGAAAGAAGTAGATTCTTTAACTACTAGAGAGATGAGAGAGTTGTATCTTTTGGTTTAGGTTGCACCAACTCTGTCATCGTATGGAAAGCTCAATGAGTCCAAACATATGAGGTACATAAATAGCTGTTTTTACTGTCTTTATCACTTTGTTGATTTTGTGTGTATCTTGAAAACCAGACAGAAACTTTTGTATGTTTTTTTGGATTTTGATTATGATTTTCTGGAAAGAGCTTTTTTAATTGAGATTCTCACCAGCTTGGCCTAAACGGCAATTTTGACAAAACTGCCTATGCATGAAACCACTAATGGCTTTTGGCTATTTGTTTTGGCGTTTTACTACATAGATGAATATACGGGTGCTAAATTGATGCAGTAATCCGTTCCGAGAAAATGTCAAATTTCTTAATTTTGACCAGAATTGATAGGGTTAACTATATTGTGTGGGCCCAAATGTTGATTTATTATCTGGTCAAATTTTGATTTTGACTTTATCACTATTAAGTAGATATTGTGCGTACGAATTTGATTCTGAATTATGGTTTGAAAGTTAGATAAAACAAAAGTAATATAGACATTTTGATCATTTATTAATTTGGTCATCCAATTAAAATTTATCATCTTGTCCTTCTGTCTTTCTCTCTATTCCCTCTACTATGGAATATAATCAACATTTTATCTTAAGCAATAATGCTGGGGTGGATTTGTGAGATGACGTGACTTCAATGTAGTTAGCTTTTCTGTTAGGCAATATTGCCAGCTGGCTGTGTTTGTTAAATCAATTTTGTAACACTTGTGTATATATAGTTGTACACAAACTCTTTGTTATTTAACTTTGTAACTTCATACGAATCATTCAGTAAAAGAAAAAAAAATTTCATTGTTTCATTCTCTGTTCTTTCTTTTACAAAGTTTAGGGTTCTGGAGTATTCTTTCATGGTATCAGAGCAAGAAAAATCCTGAAGAAGAAGAAATGGCAGAATTCGAGAATTTGTTTAGTCAAGAAGGAAGCTTAGCAGATCAACTCAAGAACTATCTGGTCATCCAATCACCATTATCAAGCTCGATGGCACAAACTATCTAATCTGGAGAACTCAAATTCTTCTGATTCTTCGAGGTTATCAACTAGACAAATATGTTCTTGGATCATAACCAATGTTTATGCGCATGATAGCAGGAGGAATAGCATAAATTTCAGACTCTGTTATGACTAATTACAACAAAGAGCAACAGATCTGGATTCTTCAAGATCAATTACTATAAGGTTGGCTTATCTCTGTAATCAATTCATCAGTCATCAGTCAACTAGTAGGTATAAGAACATCAAGAAAACTCTGGCATGATTTGGAAATAATGTATGCATCTCAATTTGAAATGTGTATCATACATCTGTGTCTTCTTTTGCATCAAACAAAACAAGGTTCTTTATCAATTGCTGACTATTGCATTAAGATGAAAGCTACAGCCGATCGTATACTTGCTGGAGGAGGCCATATTTCGAAAGCTGAATTAGTTGTTTATATTCTTGGAGGATTGGGAGAAGAATATGAAAATCTAGCTCAAGCTCTTACAACAAGAGCAGAACTTCCTGGACTTCAAGAGGTAAAAATCACATTTATCTCATTTTGAAACCAAATTGAAGAACAAGAATGCTTCTTTAGCCTTTGAATTTGGCAAATCTTCAGCCAATATTGCTACTAATACTGCAGTACCTATCTCATCTTCAAATCAATTTAGTCCTGGCATTTCTGCTAATAATGCTATGAGTTCTATGCCATCTGTGATAGTTAATCATAATGGTATGCCAGTTCAAACACATAGAAATACTAGTAATATGGGATATAATCAAGGAAATAGTACCCAATACTACTTTGATAGTAATCATGCTGGTTCGAATTTTCATAGTGGAAATGGTTTTAGTAATCAAGCTATGGGAATGTATAATGATGGCAGAAGTAATCGAGGTAGAGGCAGGTTTAATGGAGGATATCAACCTCGAAATTTTTACAATTCTTCTAAACCTCAATGTCAAATTTGTAACAAATTTGGACACAGCCAATATTTGCTATTACTTCACTGGTCAATTTCCTAGCAATTTGGGTAATCAGCAATCTAATAATGGATTCTATGGACCTACACAATGGAATCAGTCTTCTAATGATTCTCAACAGTGGAATAATTCAGTTAGAGGTCCTAATCCTTTTTTTGGTCATCAAGGTTCAGTTGGTTTTAACTACAATGGTCAAAATACTCAAGGAAATCTGAATTCTCCTCAGTTTAATGGAAATCAGTTTACTGACTCACAGTTTGGAAACAATGCTCAGTTTGGTAACATTGGAACTTCATTTAACTCTGGTTTCTCACAAGGAGTAAATGGAACACACATGATGATCCCTCAGTTTCACAATGGTCAAATTGGTCACAATGTACAGCCCTCATCTGTTCAAAACATCAGTACTGCGTTACAACCTACTCAAGGTGGCTTCAATCCAACTGCACATGTTGCTGCTTCATCATTCACTGTCAATGATCCAAATTGGTATCTTGACAATGGTGCTACAAACCATGTTACCTCATCATGAGATGATCTATTCACTCAGGCAGGCTACAATGGAAATAACAAGCTTGTTGTTGGAAATGGTGAGGGGTTGGAGATAACAAACATTGGTAATACTCTCGTATCCTCTTTTGCTTGTCAATTACAACTTAGAGATATTTTGGTAGTTCCAAAGATTGCCAAAAACTTACTAAGTATATCAAAACTCACATTGGATAATGGCATAATTGCTGAATTTCACTCTAATTACTGTGAACTAAAAGACAAGCAAACAGGAAAAGCACTACTTAGAGGAGAGTTAAATGATGGTCTCTATCAACTCAAAATTCCAACTTCCCTAAGAGCTAGTTCAACTACCACAAATCAACAAAGACCAATCTCAACAATTCATTTCACAGCCAAACCAGGATTACATATGTTCAACAAAATTGTTCTGTCTGGAGTTCTAACTCCCTTCAGCAAGATTGATTCTCATCAAAAGGGTCAACCTGGTCTAGCAGCAACTCAGAATAAAACTCAGATATACAATGTTCCAATTTGTGATGTAAATACAATTCATCAACGTTTAGGACATGTTTCATTTTCTGTTTTGCAAAAAATAGTATCTGCTTGTAACAATTTGAGATTGAGCAATAAAGAAATGCAATTTTGTGAAGCATGCCAGTTTGGAAAAAATCATTGGAGCTCATTTCATGTTTCTAACAGCATTTCATCACGAGTTCATGCAGATTTGTGGGGACCAGCCCCTATTGCTTCCAGAGAGGGATTTAAATATTATATACATTTTATTGATGATATGACCAGATTCACTTGGATTTATCCCTTAAAATCCAAGTCTGAAGCATTCAACACATTTATGATGTTTCAAAGTTTAGTTGAAAGAACATTTGACAAGAAAATAAAATGTCATCAGTCAGACTAGGGTGGAGAGTACAGGGGATTCAATGCTCATTTACAAAAAAGTGGAATTCACTTTAGACACCCCTGCCTTCATACTCATCAGCAAAATAGTAAATCTGAGAGGAAACACAGACACATTGTGGAAATGGGATTGTGTCTATTAGCTCAAGCACATATGCCATTATCCTTTTGGTGGGAAAGCTTCAGCACAGCAGTTTATGTTATAAATCGATTACCTACTGCTATTTTACAATTTTTCAGTCCTTTTGAGAAATTGTTTGGCAAGTCTCCAGATTATGATTCATTAAGGGTTTTTGGATGTGCATGCTATCCTCATTTAAGACCTTATTCTAATCAAAAGTTTAACTTTCACACTGATATGTGCATTTTTATTGGATACAGTGGAATTCACAAGGGGTACAAATGCCTACACTCTACTGGCAGATTATATATTGCCAAAAGTGTTGTGTTTAATGAAGTGCAGTTTCCTTTTTAGTCTACACTGCTCTTTAAGGAATCAGACTCTACAAGTCAAGAAAGTTCAAAACTTGACTCTACTGCTCCTCTACAAATAATCAAAGTTACTCAAGCAAGTGAGAATGTTTAAACTGCCAGCAGCTATGAGAATGCTTCACAGTCTTAAAACTTAAGTCAATTAATTTCTCATGACAACTTTCAAAATGTTAGAAATAATTTGTCTTCAGCTGCTTCAATTAGCTCATCAACATCAGGAAATTCATCTCCTATTGAAACACCTTTCATTCGAGCAGCATCACCTTTGGTCTTGACACAGGATGTGGTTATTAATGAAGACATTGATATTAACAATGTAACTAATCAGTTTCAAACAAGACCATCTGATTATGTTGATCTGGCTCAAATTAATTCACATGAGCCTCACAATTCTCATCCAATGATTACCCGATCAAAAAATGGAATTAGTAAGGCAAAAGTTTTTCTTGGTATCAACACAGCAGAACCAGATTCAGTTAAACAAGCTCTGAGCAATCCTCAATGGAAACAAGCTATGGATCAAGAGTATGAAGCTCTAATGAAGAATAGCACATGGAGCTTAGTGCCTAGATTGCCACAAATGAATATAGTAGGCAATAAATGGGTTTTCAGAACCAAGCAAAATTCGGATGAGAGTGTTCATAAGCTCAAAGCTTGATTGGTTGCAAAGGGATTTCACCAAAAACCAGGTTTTGACTTTTATGAAACATTCAGTCATGTTGTTAAACCTACAACAATCAAATTTATTTTAACAATAGCTTTGACTATGAACTGGTGCATAAAACAGGTAGATTTTAATAATGCATTTTTAAATGGAGATCTGCAAGAGTTGGTATATATGAATCAACCTGAGGGTTATACAAATCCTGAATTTCCTCATTTTGTTTGTCAATTACACAAGGCTTTGTATGGTTTGAAGCAAGCTCCCGAGAGCTTGGTTTGAAAAACTGAAATATGCTCTGGTTCAAAGAGGTTTTACAAATACTGTGTCTGATACCTCTCTTTTTATTCTCAAGAAAACAGATGTGCATATCCTATTGTTGGTCTATGTTGATGATGTTGTTATAACTGGTTCATGTGAACATCAAATCACATTGTTAATTTCTGAATTAAATTCAATATTCTCTCTCAAAGATCTAGGAGATCTAAACTTCTTCTTGGGTCTAGAAGTAACAAGAGGACACAGGTGCTTGTATCTTACTCAAGTTAAGTATATCCAAGACTTGTTAAAGAAGATAAAAATGGATGTGGCAAAAGGATGTGCTACACCTATGAGTGGTGGCAAACAATTATCAATATTTGATGGAGATATATTGGTCAAACCAGAGGAATACAAAAGAACAATAGGTGCTCTTCAATATCTTACAATTACAAGGCCAGAGATAGCTTTCACAGTAAACAAATTGAGTCAATTCCTATGTGCTCCCTCCACAGCCCACAGGGAAGGATGTAAAAGGGTGCTAAGATATCTAAAGGCAACTATTACTTATGGATTGCATCTTCAAGCTGTTAATAAACTTGTGTTTCACAGCTTTGCAGTCTCTGACTGGGCAAGCAATCCAGATGATCGTCGATCAACAAGTGGTTATGCCATTTACATTGGTGCAAGTGTTGTATCTTGGAGCTCAAAGAAGCAACATACAGTTTCTAGATCCAACACTGAAGTAGAATACAACTCATGCAGCAGCCGAGTTAGCCTGGCTACAAAGTCTTGCCACAGAATTACATCTGGTTATGCCAAGGCCTGTGATTTGGTGCAATAATATGAGTGCAATAGCACTTGCTTCGAATCCTATCCATCACAAAAGAACTAAACACATTGAGATTGACATCCATTTTGTGAGGGATAGAGTGCTTGAAAAGATCATTGAAATTCTGTATGTTCCAACACAAGAACAGATTGCTGATATCCTAACCAAAGCTCTCGGGGTAAAAAGATTTCAGTATCTTCGAGGCAGGCTTAATGTGGTTGCTGTTGACACTCTTGAGAAAAAGATTTCTCACTAAAACTGATAATTGCTGATTGTGAATTGATTAAAAGTTTGATTGTGAATTGATCAAAAGTTTGTTTGTTTTTTGATGATGTTCAAAATCAAGTTGATATAGCTAAATGAAAGCTGATAATGAGAAGATGATGAAATCTTTAAATGAAAAGATAGTTAAATGATGTTATATCAGTTGAAGGTTATGAAAAACCTTAATGAGATCAGAAATCAGAAAAAAGATCAGATATCAGAAGAATTCAACCCGGCTTTGCTTGAGAGATGCTGTTATGGAATATAATCAACATTTTATCTGAAGCAATAATGCTGAGGTGGATTAGTGAGATGACGTGACTTCAATGTAGTTAGCTTTTCTGCTAGGCAATATTGCCAGCTGGCTGTGTTTGTTAAATCAGTTTTGTAGCACTTGTGTATATATAGTTGTACACAAACTCTTTGTTCTTTAACTCTGTAACTTCATACGAATCATTCAATAAAAGAGAAAAGATTTTCATTGTTTCATTCTCTGTTCTTTCTTTTACAAAGTTTAGGGTTCTAGAGTATTCTTTCACCCTCATTCTCCCTCAAACCCGAGATGCAGCCTTAACCACACAACCACTAGCAACAAATTTCACTAGCCGATTCTCCCATTTTTCGGCCGCTTACCTTGCACCACTTTCAACACTCAAAAGCTCACAACCTCAGGAACTTATTTTCAGCAACCTTTCACCCTCAAACGCCAAAATACACCAGAATCATGCAAAATCCAATAGAGAATGCCACTTTCAGACCGAATTCTGACCATCGCTGGAGACATTGTGACATGATCCAATCTACCTAGATTCTGCCTCTATGACTTAATATTTCTATTAAGTCATTAGGCAGTAATGTAACTCCACCAAAAATATTAAAATAAAAACAATTCGAACAAAAGAAGAAAAATTTTCTAATGCTAGAAATTTTATTAAAATTTTTGGTAACATTTCATATGTTTTTAGAACATTTCTCAAATACATATAAATACAAATCTTGCAAGGAAACATGCTTCTAACATAATCCANTTTCGGCCGCTTACCTTGCACCACTTTCAACACTCGAAAGCTCACAACCTCAGGAACTTATTTTCAGCAAACTTTCACCCTCAAACGCCAAAATACACCAGAATCATGCAAAATCCAGTAGAGAATGCCACTTTCAGACCGAATTCTGACCATCGCTGGAGACATTGTGACATGATCCAATCTACCTAGATTCTGCATGATATCAACTCATGCACATTCTAAATTATAAGTATATTGTTGTGCTCAAAAACCAGAAAAAGCAAACTCATAGAAACTCTAAATGTACATTTAAAAGAATCTTATTCATCACTAATATTTTTCGTAGCTGCACTCAGCTTAAAAATCGACATGTCTACATACTTTTATTAAAAGGGATCAAGCTACTTATAGTTTTTAAAACATATTTTAAACCAACATAACATCATCCTCTTGCATTTGCAACTCACTAGTCAACAACCATATGAACAATTCATTTATTTAAATATATACAAATTACACATCAATATTTAAGTTCTAAAATAATCAAACTCGATAAGTATATGCTCTAAATAATTATCAAGAAAATCAACTGCATCACTCCAAATAAAATGCATAACTAGTATTCAATACATTTCTCATTAATAATATCTTAACCATATCCAGTTTCACAATAACATTCCAAATCATTTAGCAAATCATTTTAACCATTATCACGACCCTTCATTTCAGGGCATCGTGGAAAATAGGGGATAAATGGTAATAATCATATATGTAAGACATTTCAGTAAAAAACTTCAAAATGTATATATGAACTAATCATCATACACCGGATATGTAATAACCATTTCTGTGAAATTCCTTGCCCCTTCATATATTCATTAACATATATAAAATCCGTATTTTCGACAATTTCAACTTGGCGACATAAACCATCGCTCAAGTAACAATATCAATCACACCTCATTATGTTATAGTATAATCAATCAACTACTTGGCGGCATAATTCATCACTCAAGTAGGATTTAACATCGCATTTTACATACCACCATCATTATATTGACACCTCATCCATTATAAATCATTGTTTGAACTCAAGTAACTATTAGAAACGACTATTGTTCCCTTACTTTTCAAAAACTCAATAATTACTCAAAAAATTATTCCTAAATGCTCAAAACATTTAATACCACATAAATTAACCAAATAAAATTTATAACTATGAACATAACAACGAGCATATAAATATAAATACATACAATCAGAATAAAATTTGCAACTTCATCAATAAATTCATAAATCATGTAACTATTATTAATAAATACCAAGAGGAGATTATTCAAATACATTAATTGAAAGCTAAGTTACATAAATTTAAATTCAAGTATGTTCATAAACATAATTATCTAAAGAAAATAGTTTATTGCCTTTCCTTAATCTTATACATTCACACTAGCAAACAAAAGTGATTCTCAATTTCGTCCTTTCAAATAATATTAAAATCTTTTAATAGTAAAATTAAAAACATTAATATTAAGTTAAGATCCAAAATAGAAGATTTACAAAATACTCATGAGTAAACTATTAATGTATAGGTTTCTAATACAGAACTAATTAAATATATAATAAAAATTCAAACCTTAAGTTAAGCAAACTTGCTTTAAGTCAATCTATTACTTCTAATCTAACTTGCCAGCGTAATAATCTATTTAATTACCCAAAAATAAAATTATCAACTAAGAAAACTCATTTATAAACTACTTATTTTTCCAAGATTAACAAACAAACAAGATATCGCCAAATATTTCATTGCTTCATTCAACACAAATTTTATATCTCATCTCTATGAATACAACTCGGTCATAAATAAATTTACAAGTTCTGCTTAAACATATCTAACCTCAATAACCAAAAATGAATATATACATACATATATATATATATATTCATGAATATTCTAAAGCAAGCTTAGAAAACAAATCCATACTCACATTATTATAATCCAATTGAACTGACAAAACCAAACAATTAATGCTACAAAACAACTTTCATAAAGTGAAATAATATCATTTTAATTTAGTACTATGATAAGGTTGAAATATACATTCCAAGTACTTGATTAAACCTAAACAATATATAATGACCAAATAACTTTACATATATGTAAGGCTAAATACAATAGTCTCCACATACTAAGATTGACTTCACATTTCAAGAGGAAACTATAAAATTATCTTAGACACATAAAATAAATATATAATTATATATACATAGTCCCCAATTACAACAATCAACGAAATACAACACTTCAAATGTATAAACTCAAACAAAAACTTTTTTCTTCATTCTTCCACATACATGGCAAAAATAACATAAAATCACAACTTAGTGACTTATCATTTTCCAAGCAAACTTCCATTCTTGTATCCATACTAATATAATTAATATAATATCAATCAAGGTTTCAAAACATAAATTTTAAAATAAAAAGCTATCAACTTCAATTAATCTAAAACGAAAATATGAATCAAATCGTGATTTCATATACGTACTCCACCTTAATAGTATTCAAAACATTAAATACATACTTACACCATAACATATACACATACATACCTATATATATATATACATACATAAAGTCATAAATATTACATTCTTCATAGATAATTCAAATCCAAAAACTATAATTACCCACAATTCATGAAATTCAATATTGAAATTAGCTTCTAATAGTTCGTTAGTAACTTAATTGCTTCAAGAATTATCATAAACATTATTCAATGTCATTCCAATTTTCACAAATAATCAAATTTCAAATTATCAAACAATAATATGCAAATTATATATTAAAATGAAGCTTGAGGAATGTATAATACAATAGTCAACTCAACTTGTCCAATTGCCGACGGTGGTGGCCGAAAAATGACCCGAAATTCATAGTCTGAGATGGATTTCTTCACTCCGTTCAAATGAGAGGGAATTAAGTCAAATTGATGATGAAATTGGGTTCTTAGGGTCTAAATTATGGGAAAATAGTTGATCCACAACCCAAATCTCACCAAAAATTGGCGATCGAAGACAAAAAATTTACTGAATTTTTCATGTTTTTGGGCATTTTGGGCGGTTCCATGGGCAGTCATCGGTATAGTTAAGTAGATGAGGTCGCCAACCAGATTCAGTCATAAATTGGCCGTTGCCTGCGAAAGGTGGAGAGGCACGGTGATGGGGTCGCGCACAAGAGAGGAAAAAAATGTGTTTTGGGGGTGGGGGGGGGGNGGGGGGGGGGGGAGTGTTGCTGTTGGCTGAACGTAGGAGATGATGGCGTTTTTAATTAATAGCCTTTTCAAAAATACTAAAAGGCCTCTTACACCGTTTTAACCATAACTTCACGGTTTTAGTTCTGAATCAAGCGTACTATTAATCTACGAATTTGTATCAATGAACTCTACGTAACGGTACCATGGTCAAAACCAAAATCTAACTCCATAAAAAGTCAAAGTGAAACTCACACTTGGTCAAAATTAAAAAAATTACTATTTTTGCAGGACCACATGTTACACATTGATTTAAATTGAGGTTACCATTTCGATATGTACTTCTCAAGCTTCAATTTCTTATATAGATTCTAATTTTAGTAAAATAATTAGAAAATCTCTAATTTTGAGCTAGGATTTAGAAATTGTTGAATGTGGAATGTAATGTGATATTTTCAATAGAAAATATTGATTTATTTAGGTTTCTAGTAGTTCATCTCTTTTGTCGACTTTTAAATTCAATCTTATATATGCTTTGAGTACTTACGAACTAGGTTGCACTCTTGTATGAGATTTTTGGATTTAAAACTTGTGCCTAAAAAACTTTTGATATTATTGTTGTCGCGGAATTTGAAAACTTATATACATATACATATACATATACATATACATATACATATATATTCTATTTTACAAGCAAGATAAATTATTAATATTTGGAGTAGCTGACTTTTCGAGAAAGGTTCTGTTGGATTTTTGTAGAATTTCTAGAGGAATTTTTCCAATGAGGATCACTTCAGGAATCTAGGAAGGATCCGGGGTACTATGAATTGACTAGTTCAAAATATTCTTATATATATTATCGTCAATTGATTCAGGATTAAGGAAAAAGGACAATAAAGAAAGACAAAATTTCCAAGGAAAGGTTGATCAACCCGGGCGAAAAAGAGAGGGTTAAGAAATGAAAAAAGAAAAAAAGAGCTCACTTAAAAATAGATTATTATGAATGAGAACGTTTATAGTTCTTATTGCCTTTGGTCTTTGCGTGTAGGAAAGGATTAAGAAGAAGTAGACATGGAAGATAAATGGAAAAAATTGTATTTTGTAGATAACCAAAAGCGAAAAAGAACAACAGGAACTTGTACCATCAATGATTATTTTGCAATGCTTAGAGAAAATATTATTGACGATAAAGATCAGAAGATTCAAAGTCAAAGTCCCAGAAGTACTATTCATCTTGGCCTTGGTAATTTCTCTTCCTTTCCATGCTTCCGGACTAGTTCTGTCGTTGAAGATGCAGTCATTGAAGCTATCCGATCTGCCAAGTTTAATTCTTATTCTTTTGGAGTTGGTATTCTTCCAGCAAGGAGGTATGTACGGATTATAAGATGTTATTACAATAATCTAATATGTAAAACTTCAATTTTTCTTTTTTTTTCTTTTCTTGAACAAGTTAAATTCAAGTTTTCAGTTGCTTTCTTTTAGGAAATAAGTTTTTGCAATCTGGGTTTGTCATAAGATCAATCAAGCTACTTCTCGAGTACATTTTCTATCAAATTTATGATTTTACTTGGTAATCCTCAACCTGAATATAAATTAAGTTGGTAGCCATGTGAGTTAGTCTTTGTTAACAGAACAATTTAGGATTGCAAATGTAAAGATTGTAATAGGCAATAGGTCGGTGTTTTTTGACTGGATTGAAAGTGTGAACAGTTAAAAGGGGCTTGGGAATTTTGTCCTAAAGATGAGCCTGATTTTCATTGTACTGATTTTAATCCCTTTTTTTTTTTTTTAATTGCTTTTGTCTGTATTTTGATATTTTCTTTTCCTATTTATGCTGCACAATTATTTCAAAACTCATCAAAATGGTATGAGAGCTACCAACTTTGGTCTAGGGGTACTGGAAACAGGAACCATATTTTATATAAATTAAGCTTGAAATGGAATACATAGATGGCAAGCTTAGAAAAATGGTGCACTGTTTGATGTTTATTGCTGCTGTTTGAGGCAGGGCTATTGCAGAGTACCTATCTCGTAATCTTCCCTATAAACTATTGCCAGATGACGTCTATATTACCGTAGGATGCAAACAAGCCATCGAGACTATATTGACAATTCTATCTCGTCCTGGTGCAAATATTCTGCTTCCTAGACCGTGCTACCCACGTTACTTAGGTCAAGCAAATTTTTGTAACCTTGAAGTTCGCTATTTCGATCTGTTACCAGAAAAAGGTTGGGAGGTTGATCTTGATGCCCTTAAAGCTCTTGCTGATGAGAATACTATTGCTTTGGTTATCATCAATCCTGGAAATCCTTGTTCAAATGTGTACTCCTACCAACACTTGAAGAATGTATGGTTTTCCCTTTGTGTAAGCTTTTTAGTGGATATAGTTAGATTATAGTTTTGGGTTTGATATTAAGTTGGCTGTTGATTTCTTGAACCTTAGGTTGCAGAGATTGCAAAAGAGCTTGTGATCCCTGTGATTGCAGATGAAGTATATAGCCATATTGTATATGGAAGTAGTCCTTTTGTTCCAATGGGAACATTTGGATCAACTGTGCCTGTTATCACACTCGGGTCTATTTCAAAGAGTTGGATGGTTCCTGGTTGGCGACTTGGTTGGCTTGTGACAAGTGATCCTACTCGGTTTTTCAAAAAAGTTGGGGTAGCAATTCTAGCTGTTCAATATGGTGTTTGAAAATACTAAATATGCATAAGCCTTGTGGAAGAATATAAATGCTTCCAATATGTTGTTCAATGGTCTCAGGCAATAACGTTGATAGAACTATGATACTGTGAAACGGAAAATTGATTTTCTTCTTTTCCTTACCAGATTGCTGAGTCAATCAAGAGCCACCTCAGTATCTCTTCGCGCCCTGCAACCTTCATTCAGGTTTGTAGTCAAACTTCATTGCTTTTGGATCAAATTTAGTATCTTTATGTGCAATTATACTTTTGTTTAGCCTTTACATTATTTGTAAGTTCACGATTAGTTTCATAATCAATGTTATCAGGGAGCAGTTCCAAAAATTCTCGAGCAAACACCAGAGGATTTCTTCTCAAGAATTAACCGTGTACTGAAGAGAGGTTCAGAAATCTGTTGCAATAGAATTAAGGAGATTCCGTGCATTACCTTACCATATAAGCCAGAAGGCTCCATGTTTCTAATGGTAACGACATAGAAAACTCGAGGATTAGGACGCTGCAAAAGCCAATAGTTGGTCATTTTTCATGGTTTTTAAATTGCCATTGCAGGTGAAGCTAAATCTGTCATTACTAGAAGACATTGCTGGTGATGTAGAATTCTGTCTCAAGCTAGCTAGAGAGGAATCTGTCATTGTTCTACCAGGTAATAAGCACGAGATACTTTTTAACATGTCCTCTAATCATTTTATTTACAATTTGGTTTTGGAACTAATCTTGATTAGTTACTGGCGTACTGATATGGTAACCTGTTCACAATATGAAAGGGAAACTTTATAGAGGAAAAACAATGTTTAAAATGATCTTATTCAAGTTGATAGCCAAAAGGTTACCTACTGAGTTAATGAACTGAAGCATAGCTCTAATACAAAATTCTTCATTACAGGGAGTATAATGGGAATGAAGGACTGGCTCCGCATAAATTTTGGGACTGAGCATTCATTTCTTGAAGATGGTTTTGCAAGAATCAAAACCTTCTGTCAAAGACATGCAAAAGTGACACAAGGTTGATTTGTCATTCAAATTGCAAGTTCAAAAGGGTTATGATTTTGATCCCGCATTTTGTTTTTCATGTTAATATGTCAATTTCTCTTCTCCGTAAAACGGATCGAGCTGGATTATTTTAAATTTGGTGCAACGAATAATTTGACATAGTCAGATCCAATAAAATTTAGTTAGATATTTTAAATAAACATCTTTTGAAATAACGTGTATAGCCCATCATTGACTCAATATATAAACATGTACAGCTTAAAATAATGTTGCAGCCACACTCCATCCCACTCCATGTCTAAAATATTTTCTTTCTTTTGCTCCAGAAAATTTTGCCATGCCCATGCTGCTTAAAATAATATAGTCTACCTCTCAAAACTTATAAAATTATAACGTTTTGAAAAAGGAAAAAAAAAAATTTTAAAAAAAACCTTCAAAATCTATTTTGAAGAACATAAATCTCTTTCAGAACAATATTGTAAATCCAACTGTTGAGGGTAACATATAATGTGAATCAAATGGCCTCCAAAAACTTTCACATTGTCTAGTTTTTCTTTTTTCTCTCTAAATTTTAACAATATATGTTCGTCTAAAGATACTAGGCGGTGATGAAATCATTTTTTTCTCCTAATAATATGATTGAATATCAATTCCCAACATAAAACATAAAAATAAAAAATAAAAAAGTCTATCAATATAAAATATATGTCATCAACTATTTTTTTATGAGTTACTCTAAATTGCAGTTTTTGAAATTCGGTTTAAATCAAATTTAATCAATCAGATTCATGACAATATATATAAATATATAATCTTTGTTAGCATATATAATTACAATTACAAAAATTACAAATGTATTATCAAATATCTAAAAAAAAATTAATTTAATTTAGGTCAATCTGCAATTGAAATTAATTTTTATTTCATTTTATTTTAGTTGTAACCAAAATTTGATAGTATTGGTATTGCCTTATCCAACTGGAAGTAGCCCATCCAGAATCCCAAGGACCCCACTTTAGGCCCAAAAAGTCCAATAAACGGTATCAAACAAATGGCTTTATACCGTTGTATCAAATGGCCCCACTGTCCCCCCCGCCGTTAAAATTCAAATGCAATTGAAAAGACCAAAGTAACCCTCTTGTTCGCCATAACGGCTAGTTAGACCAACCCATCGGCCACCCCTCAAAACTCCCCATATTCAAAGAACCCAGAAAACCCCCCAAAAAACGCAAAGAACTCAATCCCGCAATCTCTGTAAAAAAAACCTTTCAAGAAAATCTAATAAAAACCTTATGGATTCAACGCCCCCTTATCGATCGGAGCCTCGGTCCTCAACCAAGCCCGACCAATCCCCTAATCTCTCGCTGGGTTTGGTCCCCTCATCGCTAAAGAAAGCTCCATCACCTTCACCTCTGTCTCTAAAGTCGTCCGGTTCTCTCCCTCTTCAAGAACTATTGCTTCTCTCGCCTTCGCCTCTCCGAAGATCGAAGACCCGTCTCGTCGATAGGCTCGAAACGGCCGCCGAAGAGAGTATGGAACCAGGAGGGACTCGCAGGAGGTGCAAAACCAGAACTTCCCAGACGGGTTTGTCGGGTTGTGCTGCCTCGCCGAGGAATACTAGGAGGTTGAGAAGACGATCGGAGCTGGAGATTCGAGAAGAGAGAGATTTGGGTTTGGTGGAAGAGATTGGGAAGCCAAGAAAAAGGCGGCAGAGTGGGCGGTCCAAGAAAGAAAAGCTGAGTTTGACTTTGATCCCTTCTATACCTTGTTCAAGTTCATCTCCAAGTAAGTTTTGAAATAATTCTCTGTTCCTCTGACTTTCAGTCTTTCTTTTTTGGTTTCTTTGGCTAATGTGAAATGGTATTGGAAATGATGATTTTGTGGATGCAGAAACTGATGAGGAAGATCAAGTTTGTCTAAATCGAATTGGGCAGTCGATGAATGATTTAATCATGTGGAAAGATGTGGCAAAATCGAGTCTTTGGTTTGGTTTTGGGTCTCTGTTCTTTTTGTCTTCTTGCTTTACTAGTGGAGTTAGTTTCAGGTAAGTCTTTATTTCCTTTTGCTTCTCTCCCTCTACTTCAATTGCTATATATCAAACATTTAATTGAGCTTGCGATGTAACTTTTTTCCAGCATTTTCTCTGCGCTTTCTCAAATAGGATTATTGTTTTTGTGTGCATCTTTCTTCTCAAACTCAATTTGTCAAAGGTATATAAACTCCAACTTCTCTTTGTTATAGTTCTGGTTAAACTATTCTCTTTAGTTCAAGTCTTTGTTATAATCCATGGTCTTCATATAATCACAGGAACAACATTGAAACAAAGCGCAAATTCATTATCAAAGAAGATGACATTTTGCGTTTTGCCAAAGTGATACTTCCTGCTACAAATCTTGCAATATCAAAGACAAGAGAGCTATTTTCAGGAGAGCCATCCATGACCCTTAAAGTAATCACATAAATTCAATGATAAATCTTATCTTATCTTTTCATTTCTTTTTTTTTTTTTTTTTAAGAGTCAATAACCAAAATGAGCTCAATTATTTGCTGACAGGTAGCTCCAATCCTCATCTTAGGAGCTGAATATGGGCACCTTATAACACTATGGAGGCTTTGTTCATTAGGTAGCTAAGGCACTCCTACACTTTATCCCCAAAACCAATCATTTTGTTTATGATTTTTAAAAAAAAAAAATTATTTATCATTTGAATATGATGATAATTAACCATTTCAAGTGGACTTGTACAGGATTTTTTATCACCTTCACAGTCCCCAAGCTGTACTCGTACCACTCCACTCAGATAAGCCAAAAAGGTATATTAGATCCATCAATGTAATTCAACTTTATTTCTTATTCTGTATATTGTTAGAAGCATATTTGGTGCTGAAGGAATTGAACTTTGGGTGTGTAGTTGTGTACTTAACATGGTGGTTGTTGGAAGCATGGGGAACTTGCTCACACAAGAAAATTGTGGCAGCATCTGCAGCCACAGCTTTTTGGAATTTGTCTTCGGTAAAGACCCGTATTTTCACAGGTAACTTTATAACATGGGCAATACACTGTTACATTATAACATTATGTATAACTTTGATATCTTTATCAACTTCTTAAAGATTTCATTAGTTCCAATTAGTTTTATTTATTTATTTTTTTTCTGATCTTTGGTAGCATTTCGTTCTGTTTATCAAGAGGCCTAAATCTAATTGAGATAGACTTGTAAAGAAAGTTGCTCAAATTCCTTGGAATCTTTAAAAAAAAAAAAAAAGTCCTGTCATAATACTATCCAATCTTTGATGATTTTGGTAAACAAATTACAATTAACTAAGAATTTCATATACCCCATTTACATTTAATGACAATTATAGTTTATCTTTGAAATTTTGCATGAAAGACTTCAGCTTTTCACAGGTAACTTTATAACATGGGCAATAAACTGTTACATATATAAGTACAAATTTGATATCTTTATCAAAATTAAGATTTTATTAGTTTCAATTAGTTTTTTCTGATCTTTGGTAGCTTTTCGATCTGTTCATCCAGAGGCCTAAATCGAATTGAGATAGACTTGTACAGAAAGTTGCTCAAATTCTTTGGAACCGTTAAAAAAAATAAAAAATAAAAAATCCTGTCATAAAACTATGCAACCTTTGGTGATTTTGGTACAACAGATTACAATTAACTAAGAATTTCATTTCCCCCTATGACATTCAATGACAATTATAGTTTCTCTTTGAAATTTTGCATGAAAGACTAAACTTTTTCACTGACTTCTTTTTTTCAGCTATAGCTTTTAGCAGTTCTTAATGTTAGATTTAAATTTTAACTGCAGCATTTATATCTTTGGTATTACTTCGGTGCTGCCGGCAGCATGTAGTGCAAAAGTTGGAAGATGAGGAAGCAGAAGGAGATCAACAGGAAGAGCAGCAGGCATTGGTTGTGGCAGATATAGGGGGGTGCCAAAAGTAGCAGTAGTTTAGTTTGTCATAAGCAATTCTGACATGGAAAAAAGTTGCCATGGGGGATTAGCAATAAAACTGAGTTTCCTCATGAAAAGGATTGAGTTTGTGCACTTTTGATTGTCCCATCAACCTGTTATTTTCCATTGTAATATAATTAACTCATAATGTTTTCACTATTTACAGATTGTTCTGAATAATTTTGCTTACTGAAGTTACTATAAGAGTAACTGCTTCTGTTCCCTTTTCTTCCTTTTTTTTTTTGGTAATACTGTTCCCTTTCTTCTTGGTTGAATAGAAATTTGTTATGTTGCTAAAAAAAAATTGTCCAAATAGTTTAGTATGGTTGTTTATTAAGCCAAAACTGTGGAGGTAATGTCGGCCTTTAGCAGTATAGCCCTTGATTAGTCCCTCTAATTTGAGGAGGGATGGAGTCTGAAAGGAATGCTTTTTGGAGTGGTTTTAAATTTCTTGACTCGACAAGACTATTATATTGGCACTAATCCATTTTTTTTTTTAACTTTTAAATTTTTTTTCTCAACCCATGTAATTCGAAAAAGTTTCTCATATTATATGTACATATATATGCTGAAGTGGTGTCACTTTCAATTGAGAAATCAGTTTTAAAGGCAAGCTGTAAATTGGTTCTTTTTTTTTTGTTCTTTTTTAATTTAACATGTATAGTGAGTTGGTATTATCTATCCACGACTAATAGAACCATCCATAAACCATAAAATATGATATCCAACTTGGCTTTGAAGCCTGAGTTTTCGTATAAGATCAGCAATTTAATTTTTATGGACTTAGGGTCCATAGGGTTGTTTTGGGCCTTTTAGCATATGGCTTTGGGGTTTTTTGGGTTTGTTTTCTGACCTAGACTTAAAATAAAATTGAGAAAAAAGAAAAAACTGATTTGGCGTTTTTAAAAATTGATGTGAAACAAAAGAAATTAGAAGCTAAATATAAATTTGGTAAGAAATTTACTAACATTTACAGAATTCTTGATAATAATTTGTTAACCAGTAAAACTACATTGCATAATATGAAACATGGTGAACCTGTTTTCTTCTTTCTTTATTTTATTTTATTTTTTTTGTTAACCCATAATTATTTGCCATTGATAAATATAGAATAATATTTTATTAAGTTTTTATTTTTTATTTTGATATATATGGTACTCATGGTTTTGTGAACAGCCATGGAAATAAATGGTTGTCTATGTATTTAATTTAAGGATGATTTTTGGAAGAAAAAAACAAGTGAAGGGTTTATTATTATTATTATTATTTTTTGGTGCAATATATTTAATTTTTTATTAGATATGACATTATAGCGTGTTTTATTATTTGTGTTGTATTATATCGTATTTATGTTAAAATTTATTAATTCAAATATTATCGTTTAAAAAAATTATACAAACTTAAATTTTTAAAAATATTTATAAATTCGTGTCGTATTAAATTAAATTTTATATTTATACTGTGTTCTATTATGTTCCTGTTAAAATTTATTTATTAAAATCTAATTTTTTTAATTTTTATATTAAAATATATAAATCTAAACTTTAAAAAATTTGGATGTTAATATAGTATTAAAACGTAGCGTTGGAATTTATCAAGATCTTAAATTTATCTGGTCTACTCAAAAAAAAAAAAAAAGATAAAAATAATTTCTTCCAAAAAAATTAAAAAATAACAACCAATCAAAATCCAAAGACTACAATGAACTTTTGGCGACCTGACGTGTAAGGTTGTGATTGGCCATCACACGTAGCTGCCCTTCGTGCTCCAATATGCTCTGCCTCCAGAGGTTTCTGTTCTGATCAGAGACAGAGAGTAAATCTCAGAGAGAGAGAGCGAGAGCGAGCAAGCGAGCAAGAACAGAGAGAATGAGCGGAGATCGATCACGGTTGTCGTTGTTCAAAGCTACTTCAATCTTCTTCATACTTTTCTTCGTATTCAATGTATGTGACGCACTGTACGGACCATCATCACCCGTAGTTCAGCTAACTGCGTCCAACTTCAAGTCCAAGGTACAATTTTTGGAAGCTATGGCGGTATTTTTAGCATACCCATTTTCGAATTTTCCAATATTTCGAATTGCTCATTAATTTTTTTTCAATCTTTTTGGTAAAAGAGTAGCTGGGTGATGGTCAGTTTTCTTTTCGGAAGTATTTATGCTGCTTTTGAAACCAAAAACATGCTATTGGTGTTTGATGTTTGCTTTGAAAAGGAATGGAAGATGCTATTGAATTTAGTTCTTTTCGAATATTACCTTGTATTAGCGGAATCTATTGGATTTATGTATATATTTGCTAACTGCTTTTAGAACATTGTGTATTGGTTTTCCGTTTTTAGGGGGATTTTTGGTATTGAAATGCAAGTCAATTTTGTAGGAAAACTTGTATAATGATAAGCTTTTGTTTTGACATTCTTTATTTCATAGTCTGAGCCTGTGGTCAGCTAGATTTGAATTCTAATCGAAAACCTTAACCACGTTAGTGATTTGTGAGTTCATTTTTAAGCAACATGCTAGTGCAATTTCTTTTTCCTCATTTTATTTCTAGTAAGTTGTTCTTTACAGTAGTTTAGCACTTACAACGTGTATACGGTTTGTTTGTTGCACTGAGGGAGTATATTTGAATGCCATTTTAATTTTTGTTTACGAATTTATTTGAATATTTAGATCTTTGGTTCGAAATTGGCAGTGTTGGATATCATATGTTATAGAAAAGATTAATCTTTAGGGGGTATCATTATTTTATGAGAGAATGCCAGAATCTGACTCATATTACTTTGAATTGAAACCTTTGAACGATTACAGGTTCTAAACTCCAATGGAGTTGTTTTGGTTGAGTTCTTTGCACCTTGGTGTGGACATTGTCAAGCATTAACACCTATATGGGAGAAGGCAGCTACTGTCTTGAAGGGTGTGGCTACTGTGGCAGCTCTTGATGCTGATGAACACAAGTCCCTCGCTCAGGTTTCTATCCTGCACTCATCAATGTTTTACTATTGATTTAGGGGGAAAACTGAACAATTTGGCAGTTTCCATTTTTCCAAAAGTTAACATTCCCAGTAATTATGAACTTTATGGCATACTCTGAAGCTTTTCTGATTTATAACTTTCTTGTTGCTTACTAGAACTACTTGGTTATTGGTGTAATTAATTGCTCTACAGGAATATGGGATTAGAGGATTTCCAACAATTAAGGTGTTTTCACCTGGAAAAGCTCCTGTAGACTATCAAGGAGCAAGAGATGTCAAACCCATTGCAGAATTTGCTCTCCAGCAGGTTTGTCATAATTCCTGTACAAATTCTTTTGAGCTTTTTCAATCATCTAATAAATTTCTTAACTGGCAGTATTGGTTGAATTTGAAACAGAATCTTAAAGGGCTCTTTTAAAGAGAAGAACTCCATGCAGTAATATGAAGTTTATAATTAATGTAAAAATAACCTTAAGACTTGTTCATACATTTTCTCTGCATGGAAATGTGTAAATAATCATTTCCTTGTGTGCCAAAATTAGTTCATTTCACCAGATCTATCACCTCTAAATCTAGGCAAGTTTATACTTTCATCACCACATCAAGGTCCCACTTCTGAGGCTAGAAGGCCAAGAATAGTAGCTTCACATGAATTGACTATATATTATTTCTTCTATGAATATAAATATATAACAATGACAAAAGATAGCATGTGGCTTGCACATATTGCTTTTGAGTTGCCCATTACTATTTATACATAAACTTGCTTTGGAAAACAAGTTTATGCTAACTATTCTATTCATCCTCAATAGGTTAAGGCGCTTTTGAAGGAACGCTTGAGTGGAAAAGCATCAGGAGGATCAAGTGAAAAATCTGAACCTAGTGCTTCAACAGAATTAAATTCCCACAATTTTGATGAATTGGTGCTTAAAAGTAAGGACCTTTGGGTTGTGGAGTTCTTTGCACCTTGGTATGTGCCTTTGTTTCTCAAATCTTTATGAGCTTTATGTTGACTGGTCCATCAGTCTGAAGCATGTGCATATGTTGCAGCTGTTATAGCAAATTGTGGTAATAATCTTATTCTTATCCAATTTTCTTCTTTAAAGGTGTGGACACTGCAAAAAGTTGGCACCTGAGTGGAAGAAGGCTGCTAATAACTTAAAGGGGAAGGTCAAGTTGGGTCATGTTGACTGTGATGCAGAGAAGGTAAATTTGGATTTTAAGTAAGCAAGATGGGATGCAAATTCAGTAGTATGCTTTTTGTTACTTTTTGTTGAGGGTGTGGTCTGGGACAGGTGATTCAGAGTAAGTTTTTAGAAGCATATAGGGAGCTCGTGGTTTCCCTTTCAGTTTTAGGTATAACCCAAAACCTAAATTCATTTTACTTCAACCCTCAATGTCCCTCCCCCTCCCTTCTCAATCCCTGCTCACCTTCATGTTTTGTTGTCTTGGGATCTGGGTTGGTGTCTGAATTATTCTTCTCCATAAGTTTGAGATAAGCCTTGTTTCGTGAGCAAGTAAGATTCATTAGGATCTTTTGGAGTTTTGAGATGTTCTCCTACCAGACCTTGTAAGGTTGATATACTTGGTTGAACTATATCTTCTGTCTATCATTTCTAGTATTACTTCCAATTCAGATACTCAGACTGGTTGTAGATCTGTCATGCAGGTTCCTCCATATAATTACTTTATACTTCTGTCTCCATTTTATATAATTTTCTTATATTATTCTAGTTATTATCGTCTTGATTTTTAGGTTCTTTCACATTTTTATATTCAATCGTTAATCATGTGTTTATTTTTATTAAATGCAATGGATATGAGACATATTGTTGATGCAAAGGTGGACTCTTGAAAAATTCAGCATTTTCTTGATTTTTTTACTTGGTTTTATTCATTTTTTATTTCGCGTTACTTATTGGTTTGACCTTTGATTTTTGCTGGAAGGTTTGACCTTTGATGTGATGTGCATACTAATGAATATGCATTATTTCATTCTGGAATCATATTATATCTAATGGGGTGGTCTTTCCAGTCTTTGATGAGCAGGTTCAATGTTCAAGGGTTCCCCACCATCTTGGTATTTGGTGCTGACAAAGATAGCCCAATCCCATACGAAGGTGCAAGGACTGCTTCAGCTATTGAATCATTTGCTCTAGAACAGCTGGATACGAATGTTGCACCTCCTGAAGTGACTGAGTTGACTGGCCCTGTGAGCTCTTAGCTTTCCATCAATACTTTAATCTACTGTAATCTCTGTCTTATAATTACCCTGGAACTATAAAGCTTTGTATTTTTCCTTTGTAGGATGTCATGGAAGAGAAGTGTGGTTCGGCTGCTATCTGCTTCGTGGCTTTCCTCCCTGACATTTTGGACTCCAAAGCAGAAGGGAGGAGTAAGTACATTCAACAGTTATTATCAGTTGCAGAGAAGTTCAAAAGAAGTCCCTACAGGCAAGATCCTTAGATTTCTTAACTACCATTCCATCCCCTCCACTTTCCCAAATTCCTCTGACGAACTAGTTTTCATTTTGTTTATCTTTTCCATTTGCAGCTATGTCTGGGCGGCTGCTGGTAAGCAGCCGGATCTTGAAAATCGTGTAGGTGTTGGTGGGTATGGATATCCAGCACTGGTAGCCCTAAATGCAAAGAAAGGTGCTTATGCCCCACTCAAGAGTGCTTTTGAGCTTGATCATATTATGTAAGTCATCTCTTTTTACTTGAAATCTTGGATTCCATCGTTGGAATGAACAAAAGAACTAATATCTTCTGGTGGGTTTCTCAGAGACTTTGTGAAGGAAGCTGGGCGAGGAGGCAAAGGAAACTTGCCTCTAGAAGGGGCTCCCCAGATTGTGAAGACAGAACCATGGGATGGTAAAGACGGAGAGATCATCGAAGAGGATGAATTCTCCCTTGAAGAACTGATGGGAGAAGATAACACGAGCAAGGATGAATTGTGAAGAATTTATAGTGGTAAAAGAAAGAAAATGGGATTGTTATAAAATTTTGAAATAGATTTTTGTATGTTACGGAGCTCTATCTGAATTGCGCGTCTTTCATTATGAGTGGTCTTTCACTTTCTTTCTTTTAGACCGATCAAAGTGTAACACCCTTTTCTGGATTTGTTTCATGGCAAAGCAAGTTTTAGTGAACAACTCATGGCAATATTTCAAGTCACCACTATATATGCATATATATTTTCTCTTTTTCTGCACTTCAACAACTGAAGTGGAAAGGGGAGAGTCTCAATTTGGATTATGAATATTGGATTTGGGAAATCCTTTGTAAAATTGAAATCCATTCCATTATCAGCTGATGATTCCCTTTTGTATTAGAATTAAAAATAATATAATATAATTTACCCTAAAAATAATAATTAATAGCATATTGTAATAATCAAATTTCTATTATGTAAATTTTATTAAGTTTTTTATTTTTACTTTTTGGTCAGATACTGATGAAAACTGAAAAATATTTAGTTAATAGTAATTTATCCTTTATTTATTTGTTTTATATTTTGTTTGTATCATACTCATGGTTATGCACTTATATGCTTAACACCCACCGTCATAGTTAAAATCATTTCCTTTTATAAAAACTAATTTATTATCTTTAAAATTTTCCTTAAATTATGAGAAGTTTTCCAATTTTTAGATACTTGATGCTTTGTTCTTTTTTATTAAATGCCAAGCTTATCAAAGTATCGTTACATAGGAATTTCATAGTACACTATAATTCGATTTCTTGTCTCCTAGTTCTTTTAGGGTATAATTTTTTTTTTTTTTTTGTAAACAAGAATAGAAGAGGGGCAACATGAGAACTTTCCAGATGATCACCCATCCTATTACTACTCTTGCCCAAGCACGCTTAATTTCAGAATTCTAATAGGATCTAGTACATTAGTGCTGGTATGATGTTCTTTTAGGGTATAATTAGTTTGTATTTTGGAGTTTTAGAATAAGAGCTATATTCTTTAACATAAACACTTTAATTTTGTTTTTATTGCAACTTCTCTATTATGTGAATAATAAAAACTGAATTAAAAACAATTCTATATTGAATGATTTATTTTTCTTTTTTCTTTTTGTACGAGTTATTTAATGTAGGTCTAAAAAATAAAACAAATTGAAAATAAGCTACGCAAAATATACCAGTTTAAGAATAATATATATTATTCAAAAAAATAATAATTAATAGTATATTGTAATAGTATCATAATGATAAAATCTGCAATTTACCACTCAAGTCCCTTTACCTTTCTTAATCTACCTTTCATCTCTCAAAAGGTAAATAGATCAATTAATTAAACAACGCTTCAGCAAAATTAATTAATTAATTAAACAATGCAGTCTAGATTAGAGAATGCGAGAGGTTATGTAAATTAATTTCGTTCAGAAGGCATATTATGAAGAAAAGAAAGAAAAAAAACAATGTTCTTTACCAAAAAAAAAAACTATATTGCAAAATAAACAACAAAATGTAGGGTAGGATGAGTTTTGCTTTTTTCTTGATTATATCGTATGAGATAAAAGGCGAGATCAGCTCTACTAGAAAAATCAGTATCAAACCTTTCGAATGTCATTCTAAAATCCAACATTTTCTAATCTCCCTAAGCATTCTTTTCTCAGAGATGAATCTGCAAAAATAGCCTTGATGAAACCTTGCACCTGCCAAAAATGAGGAGCTTAATAAACACACAGATATAATGGTCCTAGCAACCAAGTCTTGCTTCATAAGCCAAAAAGAGTACCAACTTCTTATTTCTCATATAAAACCCGAACGCTATGTGCTATCTTACCTCTGGTAATGTGAAATTACAGCTAAGCAATTCTCCACTTTCCCAAGCTAATGTAATGGATTTTAGAGGCATATCTAATAATTCTGGAAAAAGGAAAAAAGAATATTAGGTCTCATAGCAAACTTGCACGAAAGCCCATAGTTGGTCTACTAATTCAAGAGATTTTGGGTTCAAAGAAAACATGCCTGCCAGTTGACGGATCTTGAGTAATGATGGTATAAGTTCACCGAGAGTACGTGTACTGCCCTCTTGCGACTTCTCTATTTTGAGAGCATCTAAGGATGCCAATAAAGATGATAGGCTTTCCAACATCAAATGAATCAGTCTTTGAAGCTATTCACATAAATAGAACATATTAGACAGCTTCCAATATGCATCAAAAGGTAAAAACACTGTTATAAGGGCTGACAAGTTGCACCTCTAATGTTTCCTCTGCTGCCATATCATCTAAAATAAGTATGTCTCTGGAGATTCTAGAAAAAACCGATTCTATGACCGTACACATGCTTCTCCTGTATGTTGAAGGTAGCAAGAGTGGTTCCCATATGATATGTACTTTCTCCAGAATGAAAACAACCTGATCAAGATATATTTAGTCAAATGTACAACATTTTAGTCAATAAGAAAGCCAATAACAAGAATTAAAGCCAAATGAAGGAAAAGAAAAATCACCCTGATACAGCAGTTAATACCTGATCTATACTAAATTTTGCAGATTCAAATTCTTTCTGCTGATGGGTATTCTTGAATCCATTAGCCCCATCAATAGCCTAATAATTAACAAGATATGTGTCAGTAATTTAGAGTTTGGAAAGAAAAAAAAAAAGGAAATAAAAATCAAACTGTTTAATTGAATATTAACTACAAAACTTCGTGCTATTATTAATCTCAATCTGTATTACAATTCAGTATGACTGACCTGTTTCAAATTATAAATAACCAATTGAATTTGTCTCTGCAGTATTTCCTCTGCCATTACATGAAATCGCGGAGCCATATCAACAAAAACAACATGTTCCTTGATGGAGCTAGGGAAATCTGATCGATACTGAAAGAAAATAATTCTCATTGCATGAGATAACAAAGGATCTCAATATTTCGAACAATAAAAAATAAGAAAACGAATTCCTTTTTGCAGGTAGTGGATTCATCATGTACTAATAATTATGGAAGCAGGGGATGGAGTAAGGGAGAGAGCTGCATATGTTTATTAGCATATCATCATCATGCTGGATACCTCAAATGCAAGCCCAAGTATCTCCTGATATAGATAAAGGCAATCATTATGCATGAGTACAGCAACCTGGTTGATGCCATCAAGCTGCCTTTCTAGCTTCACAGTTCAAAAGAGAAAGTTACCAGGATAGTAATGATAATTGCATATGCATACATCAAAGAACTATTGAAACACACAAATAAAAGATATAATCAACCTCTGATCATGAAAAAGAAATAGGGAACTAAACTAATTTTATTTTTGGGTTTTGTAAATATTAAATGGAAAAGCGAATCAATATTCATCAAATACTCTCATTAATATTCTTTTCATAATCAGTCTTGTTTTGGACCATATGGGTTATGATCAATGTGCCTTGATACTAATTCACACAGTGGGGCCACAGTGCAGTGCCTTCCATGCACTAACCTTAACAGGGATAACAACTTCATATAGAAGTAAAACATCCCGAGCAGTGCGATAGAATTCCAAAGCAACTCTGGTGGATGACAAACAAACATCCTGCACATGGCGTTAATCACAATAAGAATAATTCAGAAGAACCAACTAGAATTTAGATTTTAAAACTGACCCAAAAGGTTGTACAACTACAATCAATTAACACTAGATATCGACTAAAGCCACAGGAAACTATCGCAAATCGAAATAACAAGATATAATTGTTTGACAACAGCAAAAAAAAACTGAAAGAGAAAATTTAATCTTCTCATTTTGTATACCTTGAGAATTTGATGCACAAGATCCATTAATTGAGTAGCTGCTTTTGATACAACACAACTCTCAGAAAGGAAAAGCAACTGTACATGTTCAGAAGAGTTTACAGCACTCCCATCATTCTTCAACATAGTACCTTTCCTCTTATGCTCCTGAGGAAAATTTTACCAATTAAAAGCTAATACATCACTGTAACTTCTAAAAGTAATCACATCATATCTTGAAGCTTACTTGAGGAATAGTAAAATTAGATTGTAGAAGCATATTTCTAGCATATGCCAAAATTTCTGTCCTCTTCTTAGATGCAAAGTGAACCTCTACATTTTCAGCATAATTACTCAATCGATTATCCTTGTCATCAGATGCTGAAATAAACATAATTTCCTTTAATGCAGTCTCAAACCCACATGTGTTTTCAATGATCTTCTGAAAATCAGCAAGTTTTGAAGCATCTTGAGGGACAACCTGAAAAAGAAATCAACTAGTTTGACAAAACAGGAAACTAGAACAAAATAAAAGACATTCCTTTTCATACTAAAATATCCCACAACTAATGAGTTGTATGTAAGCAACCAAGTATAGCATACATAATAGCAAACGTAATTTGCCTAATAAGAAACAAAACACAACTCCAGTTAAGAGAGTTAAAAAGACAAACCTTAGAAAGGAAATTAGAAATAATCAACTCTGAAATCCTTGGCCATGTCAATCTTCCAAAGCATCGAATCCAAGAACCACTTTCGAAGCATATGCTTTTATAAACAAACCTTATAACCTGAATAACACCAGAATAGATAGTTTCGCCCATATTTCCAACCTAGATAAAGAAAAAACAGTGAACATTTAGCAAGATGCATCCAAGAATAAAAATCTTAAGAAAAGCATTGCTATTTTTTTTCTCTTTTTTGGGTACAGTAGGGGTGCAACACCCCAAAAAGCTACAGAGAAACTTATCTGGGAAAAGAAACTCCCATCCAATCCTAATAGACAACCTCCTATCAAAAACAGAGGGATGCTTAGAAGCTTAAAACCTAATTTGCTCCCAGACTAACATTAGCTTGTCAGCTACCTTGTTACATTCTCTAAAAACATTGGATCATTATATCTCCTACGTCCTGTAAGTGAATTCTCTACATCTCTCCCCCCAAAATAACTGGAGATCCAATAATTTGCTTTTTTCATTTTATCAATATGACTACAACTTCACATGCTAATACATCAGCAACCTATAAACTTTTTCCCCTTATAAATTGTCTTAACCCTTATCCATTCGAATAGGCATCGTTAAAACACAATATGCAATCAAAAATTTTGAAATCATTGGCACATATACCATAGGATCTTGTGATGGAACAATCTTTAATATAGCCTCTGTCGTATTTTCAGAGTTCTGAACTGATTCTTCCACAAATGAAACGGGTGATCCATAATTTACAGCAGGAGAAATGACATACTTGATCACCAAGTCAGCTACTTTAGCAAGCCCATAATCCAAAATGCCGACCACCTATAGAAAGCACGTTGAAAAATCAGATAAGTGAATAGGCTACTAAGCTCAGTGCTGACGTTCAGTCATCTAAATATCTAAATCACTATAAATTTCCTGTGCTGTTATAAATCTCATGAAATATAATGTAATTAAAAACTTTCCATACATGTAACTATATCTAACTAATCGCAGAAAAAGCTTAACAGGGTACTCCAGTGTTCCATTCAGTTCAAATGGGGGAGCAGGAAGTATTGCTTTTGACTTACATCCAAAGCCTCTAAAACTGTACGGAGCTCAATTCCATCGATTCCACCGGCATTTAACAGATGTTTGACACGAATTGTATTAGATTTACGATCGAACTGCACTGCATTTTCCATGATCTTCAAAAGCACCTCTTGAATCTACAAACCCAAATCGAATTCCTCTAAAAAACACAATCACAAGCTCTAATAAAAATCACCAAAAATAAAAATAAAAAATAAAACATACATAGTAATAAAACAAGAAAAAGTTGCAGCTTTTTCCAAGTATCCAGACAGAAAAGTCCAATTTACCTCCTCAAAGATATTAGACCACTCCTTCCTGAGAAGGCTATACACCACCGGTTCTCTATCATCAACCTGATCATAATCATCAGAAACCCTAAGAACCTTCTTCATCTCCTTCACTTCCTCAGCAGCAAATCTAAGCCGTCCATTCCGCAACCCCTCTCTAGCAACATTCAATTTCTCACTGATTTCCACAATTGCCCTCACCAACTCCAACAATTCCTTCTTCGTCTTAAACTCCCTAGTCTTCCCGTTCATTTCCTTAACAATCTCGGCGATCTCGGCGTCGATCGGGCGGTCAGAAACCAAACTCAGAAGGTCTCCGACGTCATTTGACATTCGATTCGAACGCGAAACGGCGTCGTTGCAGAGAGAGAAGAGGTTGGAGAAATCCTGGTGGTGATCGAGGAGGTAGGATTGGATTTTGGACTTAATCTGGAGGGAGTGAGATTCGAGCCGCTGGATCAAGAGGCGGAGATCGGGTGCGGAGAGAGGCGTGGTGGGGTCGCTGAGGTCGTCGGCTGAGAGGAGGTCCCGGACGTTGATGGAGTCGAATAGGGCGTCCATTGGATCGGACGGCTCTGAATCGCCGGAGACCAAGAGAGACGGTTTAAGATTCTCTACAGAGGAGGGGTTGAAGATTTTGGGGAAGATAATCGTGCCGTGAAGGTTAATGGCGGAGAGAACCTGAGGCGTGTGTATATAGTAAGGCTTTCAGAGTTCAGGTTGGAACTGGATCGGTTTCCTCCGACAACGGTGAAATTATTGTCGTTTAAGATGTAAGTTCATAAAAAATATGGGATTTTACTGTGCTTATTTACTCCGTTCCCTTTTAATTTGTGAAAAATAATTTATTTTTTTAATTTTTAAAATTAGTGATTATATATCCTGAGACAGTACTGTTACTGTCATTAACATCTTATATTATATAGGAGAATGGA
>QANX01005909.1:0-36497 GCA_003254975.1 Ochetophila trinervis
TATCAGGTTTACATTAAAATCTCCAGATCTCGATCGGCATCTCAATCCACATATGAAAAATGAGGGGCAGAAAAAGAAATCCGGATCCGGCCTTGTCCAAGTATTTGTTGCCTTGCCGTTCTATGATACTGGACAAGGAAGCCTCCTCTATGACAATGAAATATTTGATCTTTAGAGGTACATGAAATACCTGAAGAATATACGACCATTTGAAGTGGGTCGAACAGATCAAAGAGACTAAAGATCATAAATATTTCATCATTTCCATATATTTTGAAATAATATCAGCTAAGAGATCATGAAACCAAGAAGAATTTCAGTACATGCATAGTTGCTTTTTTTTTTTCCGGTGGTCGAAGAATATTTTATTCTTTCCTTTTATTTTGAAATAATTTCAGCTGAATAATTAGGCATAACAGCTGAAACTATTTCAAAATATAAGGCAAGAAAGATATATATATATAGGCATAACAGCTGAAACTATTTCAAAATATAAGGCAAGAAAGATATATATATATATATATATGTAAAAGAGAGAAACAAATCATGAAATGTGGATTGTTAACGTGAGGATGTGCCTATTTATAGATACATAATGGTTGGTGAAAATTAAATGTTAGTAGATAGTTGGAATTAAATATGGTAGTCAAAGGCAATAGTTTGAAGTTATGGGCGACGCTAGCGTCGCCAATCTGAAGTTATGGGCGAAGCTAGCGTCGCCAATTTGAAGTTATGGGCGACGCTAGCGTCGCCAATTTGAAGTTATGGGCGACACTAGCGTCGCCAATTTGAAGTTATGGGCGTCATTAAGTGTTTTTTTTTCCCTATAAATTTCTTTTACAATAATAGATGAGTTGATTACAAGATAGAATGAAACCTTTAATATGTATGAAGGTGAAGTACCTGAAGTGTATGGATCGACGATTTGTAGCTGGTCGATCATATAAAAGGAGAGCTGGTCAAACTTTTTTGACATTTCCATATATTTTGAAATAGTTTCAGCTAAATCGAAGAAAAAAAAACGTAAGAATATTTATGCATATGTATGATTTTTTTTTTTGGATGATTGTTTCTTTTATAGTAATAGATGATTTTTTTTCATAATATTGATACGTATTTATAGATACAGAATGGTAGGTGTGAATTGATTATATTTTGGTATTGTGAAATAATTGTATGTGGTAGGTGTTGGCGCGCAACTATTTCGCAACACCTGCTCCAATGGGTGTCTCTGAATGTGATTGCCGTGTATATTTTCCGCGACGTGTTATTAATGCCCGTCGCAAATGTATTTGGCGCGCAGATTTTCGGCGACACTTGTGGAATGCCTGTCGCGAAATGTATTTGGCGCGCTTATTTTTTGCGACACTTGCCAATTTTGTGTCGCCGAATATGCTTCGCGCCACATTTTTCGCGACGGTTTTCGATCGCGCATCGCGACAACTGATTTCACGCACATTTTAGCGACGTGGGTGCGTGGTTATTTTGTTCAAATAAAGGCGACGCACTATATATGTGTCGTCGTTAGTTTATCGCGACGCAAATTTTTTGCTTCGTCGCGCATTTAGTGTCGCCGATTAAGGTTTTTGGCGTAGTGGATAAAGGACCATGGTTAGAAACAAAAATGAGAGATATAAAATATATCAGCGAGTGCTCTAATTAATATTTAAGAAAATAAACACACTTTTTATCAAAAAAAAAGAAAAAGAAAATAAACACACTAAATTCTTAAATTCATTTCTCTCAAAATCTCACTGACTCTATTTTAAAAGGCTTAACACAAAAACAATATATTTTAAAAACTAAATAAAAAAAGAGGTGAATCCATATTTAAAATATTTTAACAAAATGAATAGGATTATTAATTTGATTAACTCATGATAAAAAAATCAATGATGAAACTAATAAATTCCATCCACAACATAAGCAAAATCATCATCAATATCACCATTGAAAAGTCACATAAGAACCATTAAAAAAAATTACATCATCCTCATGTACCACTCGACGTACCCAATTTATTAATTATCTTTAAGGTTCTGAAAGCATCACAAGGCATGAGAGAGGGATAAATAACTCATCATGACTGTCAGCTTATTTAAAGTTATCATGGCATAAACTTCATTCCACTCTTGTCGCGCAACTACAGTAGAGGATGGTTGTATGACATAAATGAAGTATTAATCAATATTATGTGGTCCGTTTGTAAACCAAATGTCCAATGACATTTCAAATCCATTTTCCAACCAAATAAAATTTTCCGAAATTCTAATTGTTAGAAAGTTGCAGCAAAAATCCCAAATTTGATGTAAAATTCAAAATCACCCAACAATTTTTTAAATCTACAGCGTCCCATTAATTTATGAAAATTTCCATAAAACCCATTTTCCCATAATCTCATCAATAATTAAATTAAATTTATATTTATTACATGATAAATATATAAAAAAAAATCACTAATAATTGTTGTTGCCTGATTTTCGTCACCCTAGATCACGCGGTACCTTCCTGGCAGAATCCTGGATTTCTTCCCTGACTCTTGTGATATAGAACAACGGCATTAGAGAGGGCCGGTGGTGTCACCAGCGTTTCCACTCCAATGCCAAAGTCAATCATGGGCTTATTCCAAGAAGCCTTCTTCAGGTTCCCCTTAGGTATTCCCACTATGCAGCCTGCCTCCAGTTCCGCACAATGGGGCCCTTTGAAAACCTGTCTAAGGAATGATGGCGACTGGTTTAGCGTTATTAGGGAGTGTTTAGGGTTCAAATTTCTAGAAAATGATCCCATTCTCACTCACCTAATCTTACCTTAAGTACCCGCTTCCGATGGCTTGGATGCTAGGATTAAAAACCCTAATACATTGGGATCGTGACACCTCAACTTAGAGGTAAGGCAAGTATTGAGCCAAGAATTACGACCCAATCAAGATGACTTCATTCATCCATGCTCACGCCGCGCCTAGGCTGGCCTTCGGCCCTGCATGTCCGTGACTGACAGGCCTCGTCCAACCTGGGCCTGTAGGGGTGCTAAAGGGCCTGGGAGGTTCTCTGACCCATACCCCAAAAATCCCCATAACATTAGCTCCCAAGACTGGCCCAATTTTCAATTGGGTTGGTCTTCACTCTTGCGGGACAGGAAACCTGCCTAGGCCCTTTGATTTCTCTGTGAGGAGTTTCAATTTCCACTTGTGCCTTGCCTGGATAGTGACTTGGCGCGAACTTTGAGAACCTCTTCTTTTGTTCTTTTTTTTCTTTTTTAAATTCAAATGATCAGTTGTCATTAATTGCTTGATCCATCTTGCCCATTTATTTTGATTCGATGGCAAAGGAGCGTCTGCGTGGTTTATGGTGTCAGGTGCTTTTTGTGTTCTCCATGATCGATGACGTGGGGGAGAGAAAGTGGATGTGCCTCTTACCGCCTCGACTCTTGGTTTACCCTATGCACTGGAAAGTGGGTGAGCAGTTCCTTCCCATTTCCTAATTTGGTTTCGAAGCTATCGTTTTCCATCTTTTTCGCCTTCTCAATCCGAATTTTTGAATATCTGCGCACTTATCACCACCGTTCCTCCTAGGATTTCCTGGGTATCTTTCATCAGTTGTCGTTCATCCCTGCTTCAATCTTTAGTCCAATGTTTCTCAGGTAAGGGTTTGTGCTTGTTCCCTTTTCTTCCTTCTTTTCTATATTTTCCTTGGTTTTGAACCTGTTTTGACCTTCCTCTCCTCCTTTCAGGGCCTAACTGATCAAAAACTCATTGTGCCAATGGCTAGTTGTGTTACGAGGAGGCATTTTTTGCATTTTCTTCACATTTGAAGGTAAACTACACTTCTTACTCAATGGCTAGTTGTGTGCTACGCATGAATGCATATTTTTTTTATATATATTCGTCTGCATAATTCATCCTCAACGGCATTTGCCGACATAGGTTTCCCCTTAGGTTGTACCTTACCTGCCTCGAAGTTGTAGATATTCGTGTTTCAGAGACCTTTTCTGATTTCTTCGTGTTAGTCTTACAGCGGTGGATCTTTTCATCTTAGTCTTCTGTAGCGGAGTGGTTAGGCGTCTGTGTTGTTCATAAGATAGGGACTTTTCTACCTGCCTGAAAATCCTCTTTATTGGCTTCAAACGTCAGATACTTCCACCAGTAGTAGTAGTGAGCCACTGCTACAATTGCTTGCTATCCTCATTAGTTTTCAGTCAACAGACGATCCCCAGCCTAAACCCATTAGGGAACTTAGGCTCCTGCCTTCAGCCAGCAGAAAATCCCAATGACTTGCTAGTTTATTCTCCCAAATAAGGTCTGACCCTAGGATTGTGGAGATTTCTGACTCAAAAGGAGCTGAGTCGGAACTAGCTGAGCCTTCAGTGGCCATCGATTCAATGGGTCCTTTAGATTTGACTGAAAGTAACTGAGCCTTCAGTAGAAACGAATTCTGGGACTACGATATTGCCAGATCCGACTTGACTAAATCGAGCTTGGCTGGCCTTCCGGAGAGTTTTCCCCTGCCTGAAGGTGTGACTGCTAGGCTTCCCAATGAAGGGGAATTTGCCAGTTCCTCTCCCCCTGGGGAGGTAACTCTGAGCAATTGGCTCTTTGATTGCGAATTGAGACAACCTCTAGCCCCCTTTGTTATTTGATTGCGGATTTAGACAACCTCTATCCCCCTTTGTTCTTTGATTGCGGATTTAGACTACGTCTAGCCCCCCTGGGGAGGTAGCTCTGAGAAGTTTGTTCTTTGATTGCGGAGGCTTATCAAGGAGATCAACCTCGTCACCTTTCAGTTAGGACCCAACATCTGGAGGTCTGTGTTTTGCTGCTACGTGTTATGGAGGGAGCATTTTCTATTAGATCCTACCTTTTCTAAGATCTAGGCTCTCTTCAAGATTAGATTAGTTCCCAGACAGGCTGCCCTGTACTATGTCTATCCTTGACGGAGGAAATTTGTCCAATTTGTGCCTAAAATCAATGGGTGCAGAAGGACTGGTTCTTTGTTGGTGGTTGCTGAGTCTAGATCCCAAGAAACCAGGGCTGAGGCATATGTTCCTTGGTGGTTTGGGGGTCGGAATCATGGGTGGAGTTCATCCCCCTCTCTGCTTGGCGAAGCCAGTAATTCCATGATGGATGCAATCCTGGATTTGAGTCTTGCTAAAAGGTACTACAAGTCCATTCTGTCCCGGAAAAGACTGTCCTCTGGTATGAGTCAAGGGCGATCACATGGTTGCACCTCGTGATGGTCCTCCTATTTGTGTATACCTTATCTTGTGATGTTTTCTGATTAGCGTTTCCTTGTTTCTTGCAGCTATGAATGGTCAGTCAAGAAGGAGTGCTCCTCGTAAAGACCTGCTTGGGCGTTTTCCAAGAGAGCTAACCGACCTCAATGAAGTCCTGAAATCAGCCAAGCTGACACATGGCTCCACTCCCCGTGGTTCAGCTTCTGTCTCAAAGCTCGCCTCCTAAAAGGGAAAAGAACCTACCACAAGATCGCAGTCTCGTTCCGGGGAAGAGCTATCTTCTAAGGGAAATGTGGTCCTTCGCATGTCAAAGGGTAAAGAGCCTGCCACTGGGGTGGTCGAGGATGAAGTGGCACGCCTCCCTTCTTACCTGGCTAGCCCACTAGCTATTCTTCATCGAGAGGTTCCTCCACTGAAAGACAATCGGCATAGTAACACTCCCATTTCCTCCTTGGCTGAGGAAGCATCACGCCAACTGGCCTCTATGAGTTGTCATCTAAGATTCTTCCTTCTTTTTTTTATGCTAAGCCCTGATAGACGTCACTGTCCTGCAGGCTTTCCTGTCAGTTTTCAAGATTCAGGAACTGGTGGAGATCGAACTCCAAGCAGACAGTCGATGTGTCCCTATCCCGCCTTAAGGACGTGGAGAGGGAATTAGAGGGGCCAAAAAATGCACCTCAGAGCTTGAGTATATCCTATCCAAGAAGGAGGGGGAGCTTCAAAAGAAGAACGATGAGCTGAAGAGCCAGGGACGTGCTCACCAAGATCTTGAGGCTCAACTTAAAAATGCCCTGGACGAGGTAAAGTCTGAGCAGGACAAAGTTGTGGCGATATCATCAGTTTACCGGAGCCTGGTGATTCAGGCAGATGGGCAATTTGATATGGGGGTGGATGCTGCAATTAAAGAGGCCCGATTCTGCTTTCCTGGCATGGACCTCTTTATGCTGGAAAAGTCCCTAGGCTTGTACCTTCTTCCCCTCAAGACCTGCCTGCCCCATCTGATCCCGTACTTGGGTCCCAGACCGCTTTTCATACAGCTCCTGCTTCTAGTGGCCTGGTATCTGAGACTCTAGAGGTCCCTGCTCTTGGCCAAAGCCCTTGAAGCTCCAGTTCCCAGATCCCGGCACCTGTTGAGGAGGCTGATTCTGGCGTTCCTGCTTCTGCCTCCGATGTCTCCTCTAAGTAGGCTTTTCCTAGGGGGACATTTTCTCCAAATGCTGATATCTTTCATTTTCCCTTTCTAGATGGATGATTAGTTATTTTTTTTTGTTTTTATGTTTTTATGTTTTTTTTTTGTTTGTTGTTTGCTTGCGTAAATCAATTTCTATATGGATTTTCTTTCTCAAAGCTTGACGATCATTTTCCAACTGCTATCCCCTCCAAACTCTGACTTGTTCCTTCAGGATAGGTGAGAGTTTTCTATTGTGTGGACTGGACTTGCGAGAGAACCTGGGCCTGACGTTATCTATCGGCTGGAATTTGAGTCAGTCCCTTTGAGCAAATAACAATGGGTTCTAGTTCAAGAAGAACCTGGGCTCTAGTTTAGGAAAAACCTGGGCCTGACCTTATCTATTTGCTGGAATTTGAGTCAGGCCCTTTGAGCAAATAATAATGGGCTCTAGTTCAGGAAGAACCTGGGCCTGACCTCAGCTATCGGCTAGAATTTGATTCAAGCCCTTTGAGCAAATAGCAATGGGCTCTAGTTCAGAAAGAACCTAGGCCTGACCTCAGCTATTGGCTGGAACTCGAGTTAGGCCCTCTGAGCAAATAACAATGGGTTTTCAGCGACAAGGTATTCCTTTTCTGAATGAGCATTTGCTTTATTGAAAAATAGAAGAGTTTTGCAAATGCTGTACGTCATTACATTGGTCTATTGGTAGTAAATCTTTAAATGCTCTGCATTCCACGGGTGAGTCAATCTCTTTCCATCTAATCCATCTAGCTTGTACGTCTTTAGACGTAATATTTCAATTACCTTGTATGGACCTTCCCAAGAGGTCCTAGAGTTCTTGACCCAAGCTCCTTAGTGTTGAGCATCATCTTCCTCAAGACCAAGTTTCCCTGCCTGAAGCATCTCAACTTTACTGTGGAGTTATAGTACCTTGCTGATCTCTGTTTGTAGGCCATCGCCCTAATTTGTGCCATATCCCTATTTTCTTCAATCAAATCAAGACTCAAGCACAGCTGCTCATCATTTTTGTCAGGGTTAAAGTATTTGACTCTAGGGCTTGGATCTCCAATCTCCACGGGTATCACCGCCTCAGCCCTGAATGCCAGAGAGAAGGGGGTTTCTCCTGTTCCAGTTCTGGGTGTGGTCTGGTACGCCCATAGAACCTTCGGGAGCTCGTCCACCCAGGCCCCTTTGTGCACATCTAGTTTAGCTTTTAGGTTGTTGTTGATTACTTTGTTGACAGCCTCAACTTGCCCATTCACTTGTGGATGAAATGGGGCCGAAAAGGCTGCCTTGTTTCCTAGATTTGAGCACATCTCTTTGTAGTTCCAGTTATCGAACTGCCTACCGTTGTCTGTTACAATGGTATGTGGTATTCCAAATCTGCACACAATAGACCTCCATATGAAATTTGAGGTGTTAGCCTCAGTTATCGTGGACAATGGCTCAGCTTCAACCCACTTGGTGAAATAATCAATTGCAACTATGACGTACTTCCCCTGCCTTCTACCCATCGGTAAGGGGCCAATGAGGTCGACTCCCCACTAGGCAAAAGGCCAAGAACTTGTGATTGAAGTGAGCTGTTCAGGGGACTTTCTAGGCACATTGGCAAACCTCTGGCAGGAATCACATTTCTGTGCATGAATTTGCGCATCCTCCTTCATCGTGGGCCAGTAATATCCTTAACGGATCACTTTATTAGAAAGTGATTGGCCACCTGAGTGATTGCCGCAAATCCCCTCATGTATTTCTCTCAAGACATAATCGGCTTCAACTGCGCCTAAACACTTCAGGAAGGGGAGTGAGAAGTCCCTCTTGTACAGTACTCCATCTATCAAGGTATAATAGGGGGCTTTGTATTTCAAGCGCCGAGTCTCCAGCTTATCTTCGGGCAGGGTTTCTTCTATCAGGTAACTAGCTATTGGATCCATCCACTCAGATTTACCATCCACTTTGTTAACTGCCTCCTTGCTCTCCTTGTAGCTTGGTTCCTTGAGTGTTTCGAAAGGAACACTTCGTGTGAGCTTCGAATCTGATGCCGAGGCAGGCCTTGCAAGTAAATCTGCGTCTGCGTTCTCCTCGATTGGTTCCTGAGTGATTCAATATTCTTCAAATTTTTCAAGTAGATTCTTTACCTTGGCTAAGTACAATAGCATGCTACTTTCCCTTGCCTGGTACTCCAAATTTACTTGCCTAACCACTAACTGTGAATCACTGTAAACTTGTAGCCTTTTGTCTCCCACCGATCCTGCCATCTTTAAGCATGCAATCAAAGCTTCATACATAGATTCATTATTTGTTGCCTTAAACTTGAGGTGGATTGCATACTCGAGTTTAACATAATCAGGTCTTGGTGTTGTAAGTATGAATCCAGCCCCGCTTCCATGCTCGCCCGATGAGCCATCCACATGCAAAGTCCAGAATGTGGTTTGGTCTTCATGTTCCATTTCTTCTCCGGCATCTAGGGGTTGGTCATTCGACCCTTTCAACTTAGTGAATTCAGCAATAAAGTCAGCAACTGACTGAGCCTTTACTGTTGTCCTTGGGATGTAAGAAATCTCAAATTGCCCCAACTCTATGGACCATTTGATTAATCTTCCTGAGGTTTTCGGCTTTTGAAGTACCTGCCTTAACATGTAACTTTTTGGAATAGTGATGGCATGGGCCTGGAAATAAGGTTTAAGTTTCCTGGATGATACCACTAAAGCCAGGGCAAGCTTTTCTATAGTTGGATACCTCATCTCAGCTGATACCATAGCCTTGCTGACCTAATATACTGGGTATTGAACCAAAGCCTCCTTGCAGATGAGGGCGGAGTTGACCGCTATCTCTGAAACTGCCAAGCATAGGAAGAGTGTTTCCCCGGATATTGGTTTAGACAGCGACGTTGCTAAGCTCAGGTACTGCTTAAGTTGGGAAAATGCCTCCTCATACTTTTCTATCCATGCAAAGCTTTTGGGACCCTTCAGGATTTTGAAGAATGGCAGGCACTTGTCTATCGCTTTGGACACGAATCAGTTCAGGGCCGCTATCCTTCCAGTCAATCTTTGGACATCCTTAATTTTTGCCAGAGAGTTCATTTCTAAAATGGCCATAATTTTGTCCGGGTTAGCTTCAATTCCCCTCTGATTCACCATGAACCCTAGGAATTTCCCAGAAGATACCGTGAAGACACACTTAGTTTAACATCATCTTATGCTTCCTAAGGATGGTGAACATTTAATCCAGGTCAGTCAAGTGTTTTGAGGCTTTAACACTCTTAACTAGCATGTCATCTACATACACTTCCATGGTTTTTCCTATCTATTGGGCAAACATTTTGTTAACTAGCCTTTGGTAACATTACCTTGTAGCAGCAAAGCCCCCTGTCCGTTACGAACGAAGTTTTTTCTTGGTTCTGCGGGTGCATCTTGATCTGGTTGTACCTTGAAAATGTATCACAGAAGATATACAATTCATTACCTGTCTTGGAGTCCACCAGCTGATTGATCCAAAGTAGGGGAAGCTGTCTTTCGGGCAGGCCTTGTTGAGGTCTGTAAAGTCCACGCAGACCTTCCACTTGCCGTTACTCTTCTTGACGAGAACCACATTTGCCAGCCAATCCAGATAAAGCACCTCTCTCACGAGTCCAATGTTTAGTAATTTCTCTACTTCTGTCCTAATTGCTTCGTAACATTCAGGGTTGAAGCTCCTTCTCTTCTGCCTGACTGGGCATAAGTCAGAGTCGACATTCAATCTGTGAACTATGATCTCAGGATTAATATTTGGCATGTCGTCATGGGACCATGCGAAAACATCTGAATTCTCTTTTAAAAATCCAGTCAATGCTTCTTTGAACTCGTCTGAGATCAAGCTTTCAATTTTAGTTGTTCTGGCAGGATCGTCCACTACTTCTCCCTTTACTATTTCCTTTCATTTGTCCTCTCTGCTTTCTGATTGAGTGTCAAGAAGGTCTTCTTTAGATATGATTTCCATTGCTCCAGATTTTTCAATAATCGTCAGCTCAGAGTGTTTGCACTCGGAGGTTCGTGTATTGTGAGGACAGGGCAGGCAAAAAGGTTTTTTCCTAGCTGGCTCGAAGCATTTCTGCTCGGAAGGAGATTTTTCACTTTGGGTTTCCTTGAGGGAGGAATTGCTCCTTGTTTGCTCAGGGCATTCGGGCCTGGAGGTTGTCAGGCACATCAGGTGATTAAGCCTCTCGTGCTAGGGATTAAGATTTTTCTGCCTGGGGCCTGGGAAAATGGCCAGTGATTCCATGTGAATGTTTCTGTCACTCAGGGATGTTGCGTAACATTTTCTTGATTCGTGTTGGTCTCCATGAATGCATCCTATTCCTCCCCCTGCAGTAGGAAACTTCATGAATAAATGATAGGTTGAGGTTGCTGCCTTGAATGAGTTCAGGCTTGGTCTTCCGATTATGGCATTTTATGTTGAAGGGATCTTCATCACCAAAAAATTGGTCATCACCGTGGATCGGTCAAGGGCATTCCCTACTGTGACAAGGAGTTCAATAGACCCTTCTGGAAACACCGATTCACTTGTGAAACCTGAGAGAGGAGTCCTTATTGATTTGAGTGCCTCTCTTTTCAGCCCCATTGCGTCATAGGCTGGGGCATACAAGATATCAACCGAACTTTCTGTGACTATTAATATGCGGAATATCATGTGGTTAGCCACCTGCGCTGCTATCACTAATGCATCATCATGGGGGTGGTGAATATTCACAGCTTCTCTATCATCAAAAGTTAATAGGAAAGGGTCCCTCCGCAATGCTTTGGGCTGTCTAGTCGCCAAATTTACTTCAAACTGTTCTTGCGTGCCTCTAGCGTCCCTCACATATGCTTTCCTTGCTCTGTTGGAACTCCCCCCATGCCTAGTCCTCCTACAATAGTTTGCATACTTCCATTAATCTCTCCTAGTCATAGTGGTATTACAGATGCATCCTCCACTTTAATTTGCTCCTGTATTGAAGATCCTGCCTGATTAGTGGTTCCTGCCACAAATTGCTGCAAGTGTCCCCTCTGAATAAAAGCTTATATTTCTTCCTTTAATTCTGTGCACCCGTCAGTGTTGTGACCGTAGTCTTTATGGTATCTACAGTATCACTTCTTGTTCTGAAACCGAAATGGAGTCTTGATCAGGAAATGTTTTTTCAACATGTTGCTTCCTTTAATTTTCATCAATACCTCATCACGCATCGTGTTGAGTGGTTTGAACCTTCCTGGTATGTCTCTAGGGAATCGAGGTCCCTGATTTCTTTCATCATTACTCCTCTTATTGCTCACAACTTCGTTCCTCTGGTTCTTTCGCGAGTCATTTTGGCCCTTGTGTTCCTGCCTCGACCTCCTTCATGATTCAATGATCTCTTTTGCTGAAATATGCTTGTGGGCCTCCACCAGCATCTCAGGGAAAGTCCGAGGAGGATTTCTTGCTATTGAACGGATAAAATCTTCATCTCTCAAGCCATCCTGCATGGCTTGCATGGCCCGATCATCGTTTTGCCCCTTCGACTTGCATCATAGCTTCTGTAAATCTCTAAACGAATGACTTCAGAGATTCGCCTTCCCTCTGAACAATTGAAGACAGGTGAGTAGGTGGCTTTTTTACTGGTCGAGCCCCCAGGAACTAGGCAGCAAAGGCATTCTCCAGTTGGCCAAAAGAACCAATAGTCCTTGGCTTCAAATTGGTAAACCATGTTCTATCCATTCCTTCAAGGGTTAATGGGAAAACCCTGCTTATGATTGCATCCTCAAACTCTATCCAAACCTGGTAAGCCCCCAAATGTTCTCCAGGGTTGGTCCGTCCTTCATAACGTTCCACATAAGGAATCTTGAAGTTAGGCGGGAGCATTGCTTGCCTTATCCCCAATGTGAATGGTGAAGTGGACTGGGTCCTTGTTGCATTAAGAGGCACATACCTAGGTAGGGGAGCAAAGAGGTTTCCCCTTTGAACCTGGGCTCCTGCCTCGGTGTAGGTGTCTCTCACAGTGACGAGCCTTCGCCTCTCGTCTTCCGCTACATCCTTTCTGATTTCATCTTCGAGCCGTTTTAGTTCCTCGGCCTCTGCCATCATTTCTCGGTGCTCCTCCTTCTCTGCGCTCTTGTGACCGTGCATGGGGACGTGGAGAATCCACAGCTGCTTGGCTCCTGCATGTCTGGGAGTGTTGTACTTGCTGGTTGTTTTGATTCTGCGCCATTTGTCCTATCAACTGTTCCAAGTGGTTTTCCACATCAGACAGTCGAGTTCTCTCAAACCGCAGGGCTACCCTCCTGTAACTACGCCTCCAAGGAGGTAACTGCGACAACAAAGCTATTGGCTCCCTGGGAACAGTGGCTTCCCGATGAGGAATAGTATTCATCCTCATAGGCTGCATGTTCCTGACTTACCTATTCGATGGCTCGGCGCCACTATTCTCCAGTCTTGCTTTTGGCTGATCCTCCATATTGCACTCCTTATCCTAGTCGCAATAATGGTTTTTCGGCCAAACTTCTTCTCTTGGAGTCACAACTTTTTCAGATGATCCTTTCGCCGGTGATTATGGCCTTGCGTGATTTCTAGATCTTGGCACAATTTTGATATTTTTCTTTGTTCCCACAGACGGTGCCAATGTTGTTGCCTGATTTTTGTCACCCTAGATCACGCGGTACCTTCCTGGCAGGATCCTGGATTTCTTCCCTGACTCCTGCAATATAGAACAACGGTGTTAGAAGGGGCAGATGATGTCACCGGTGTTCCCACTCCGATGCCAATGTCAGTCAAGGGCTTATTCCAAGAAACCTTATTCAGGTTCCCCTAAGGTATTCCAACTATGCAACTTGCCTCCAGTTCCGCACAATGGGGCCCTCCGGAAACCTATCCAAGGAATGATGGCGACTAGTTTAGGGTTATTAGGGAGTGTTTAGGATTCAAATTCCAGAAAATGATCCCCTTCTCACTCACCTAATCTCACCTTAAGTACCCACTTCTGATGGCTTGGATGCTAGGGTTAAAAACCCTCATACGCTGGGATTGTGACACCTGGACTTGAGGTAAGGCAAGTATTGAGCCAAGAATTACGGCCCAATCAGGATGACTTTATTCATCCATGCTAACGCTGCGCCTGGGCTTGCCTTCAGCCTTGCCTGACAAGCTGGGCTCTGCTTGTCCGTGATTGATGGGCCTCATTCAACGTGGGCCTATAGGGTTGCTAAGTGGCCTAGGAGGTTCTTTGACCCATACCCCAAAAATCCCCATAACAATAATCATATGTATAATAATATGATTTTGCTTTGATTTAACAATAAATAAATATCTATATTTATATACTATTTATTTAATTGATATATAAATACTAAACAATAATTTAGTAAATGCTTGAAAACAAAATCATGCCAAAAATAAATAACAAAAATTACAATTACACTCACAGGTTGGCTGAGTGCTCCTAGTGAGATTAGCTCTTACTTTAGAATGAAAGCCTAAAAAACAAAAACAAAATATATTTTAAAACTTCAAAAAGTGAATGGAATCTAGGTGTGTTTTGTGAGTCCTAAATTATTCTCAAAATTTCACAAAATTACCCTTTAATTTTTGTAATTGCGCAGTTATCCTAATTGGTCAACATACAATTTAAGGCTCTTGCAAGACTCAACAATTACATAAAATTGGACCTTGGATTAGTCTTCAGTGACTTTTAGAAACCTAATTGAACAAGCAATTGGTATTAATTTCATCCAATTACAATTTTGGATCTTTAACTTGAAAACTAGATGAAGTTTAGAGGTTTGCTAAATACTCAATTACAACTAGAAAATTATATGCCAAAATGAAATTGAGTTTGCAAGGATAAATAATTTACCTTCAATTTGGAAAAATAAAATTCTTGTCGTTAGTGATCGAAAATTAACACTGAAAATTGGTGGTTTCAGACTAGGCTGATGATAAGCATGCTAACAAATATGGTCCCAAAGCTTCAAATCAGTAGTTAGAAGGACCTCTTCTGAATCTAATGGTACTAAAAAAGGAGGAGAAGTTTCATGGAAAATGGGGAGTTCAATGGGGTATGTCCCGAACAAACTAGGGCAAATGCTGCACGTAGGGGCTTTGTCAGACCTCGGTATTTCACGGGGTTGATCATCACACCTTCTATAGCCAATGGTAGAAGTGGTACATGACGTGTCATCAAAAAATTGGAGCTCTTGAGCTCCCCATTGAACTTGATTCCGACGATTTCAAGCCTTAATGCAAGTAACAATATATAAAGCACCAAAATAGGAACATAATGGTACAAACAATGTAGTCTTGCTAGCCAGAAAAAAAAGAAATTGACGAGGAAAGGCGGACGTTGGGATGGGTGTACGTAATCAAATTTAATCAAAAGATCTATATATATTAATATAATATTGTTAAAACTACAATAAAATATACAATCCAAAACAGTTTTCATCTAGGCAATACCATATTTTTAATTAATATGAAATTATCCCTAAAATCCCCTTCACTACATAATCCAATCTGTAGTTCGGAGTCAAGTGTGTTGCTAGTCTACGGGCTCGTGTTGGTGAGCTCTACACTGATGATGATATGATTAAGACCAGAACTTGATCACAGCACAAGTCAACTTTTGAACTAGTCCATACACATTCAACTCGGACAACCCCAGTTATCCTGGTCAAAATTAAAAGATTTCGATAAATGACCACACGGGTTATTACATTTATACATTATTATTATTGTTTTTGTTGTTTTATAAGTTCCTACTCATCATCACTGTGCATTATTATCGTTGTTATTATGGTTAGATATGGTACTTTTGAACTCTCTTTCATTTTCCAACTTTGCTATTATCGAATGTAATAGAAAATTTACCAATCACCAGATGTCCATGTCCTCGTAAGAACATATTAACTATTGCTAAATTATTGGATGCCCATGTACTCCAAAAACATATCAATTATAAAGAATGATTAAATGACTTTTAATACTTTCTAAAATTTAATTTGCTTCATTAGGGGTCGTCACAATTAATTTGAACACTTAGTACCTTTAGATTTGTAAAAAAGTCACTCTTTAATCCAATTGGGTTAATTCTAGGAGAATCTGTTATGCACTTTAGTACCCCTTAAATTTTTTTTTATATATACCAATTGTTTCAAATATGAAAAAAAATTCACCTAGAATTGTTTTACATCTAAAAACTTTCTTTCATCCTAAATTGCTAAATATAATTTTTGTTATCATGAAATTTGTTTTCATCCAAAAAAAATTTCATCTAAATTTATTTTTCATCTAAAGTTTGTTTTTTTCATCAATTTTTGTTTCAACTAAAACAATTTTAGGATAAAAAAATTTGATGATGAAAAATGTAGGACGAAATAAAATATTATGATGATTAAATATTTTAGATGAAACAAATTTTCATGATAAAATTAACTTCATCATTTGAAAAAATATATAAGATTAAACAAATTTTCATGATAAAATAAATTTAACATTAGGATAAAAAAACTTTAGATGAAAAAATATTTTAAGATAAAAAAATGTTAGAAGAAAAAAAATTAGATAAAAAAATAATTTAAGATAAAAACAAAGTTTCATAATTTTTAAAGTATATATAAGATAAAAAACTTATATGAAAAAATTAAATTTTAGCAATTTCAGATAAAATTAAAGTTTTTAGAAGGAAAAAAAATAAGGTGAATTTTTTTAATATTTTAGATATTATATTGGTAAAGAAATTATAAAAAACAAATTCCATTAGTTCTGTGAACACCACACACTTACTTAAAGTATTTTATTTTTTGGTTTTTTTTGTACAAAGATATATTCAACTCCATAAAAATATGGAGTTTACCACGAGCTAGGATGTCGTTGTCTATATATTATATAGTAGGGTCTCAAAAGATGTTATATTTTATAATTAAATATTATTCAAAAAATTAACTAATGGAGTCTGAATAATTTAATGAGTTTTAGTTGGTTACAATATTCGAAAGGACATAACATATATAGTCATTATATATGTGCCGGAGGCAAGTTGAATTTATAGTGATTTTATAACACATATAGTCATTATATATATATAAATAATTTTTTTTAATAAAATATATTGACTTAGTATAACTATATATAGGTAATATATTGCCATAATATTAAAAGAATAAATAATAATAATAATAATAATAAACAAAGACTCCTAGTAGACTTGGCTAGCTATTATAAGTTGTTGCCTGCATGTGCCTATATACATTTCCATTCACAAAGATAGCATAAACCACTAGACAAAATTTCCAAATAAACACTATTTCAAAGTTTAAAGTTTCTTTCTTTCTTTTTTCAGCTCAAAGAGATGGAAACCAAAGTGTTTGGCGATTCCATCACTGATGAATCTTTAAAGGCATTACCTGAATATGCAAACAAGGAAATAACTAGCCAACTTAGGGCACAAGTTGCCCTGAACGTGAAAGAAAATGTTCTCAAGCTGGCAGAGCAATATCTGGAGGAGGTCAAATTAGGTCCTGATCCGGTTGCTGTAAATGTCAGTACATATGGCTTTATTTATAATTGCACTGGACACACCTTGAATTACGTTTACGATCACAATTGGTCTGGGCATCCATATTGTCCCTACCCTTTAAAGATTGAAAATGGGCAATGTGCTATTTTTTGGCATATTGGAGAATTCCCAAAAGATATAATTGGCGCTCCTAAAGAATCAATTGCAGCTGTTGTTTATTATGCAAATAATGGGCTGATTGGAGGCTTTTGTAAGTGGGTTTTGGCATGGTATAATGTTTGGTCAGTTGAACAGAACAAGGTAATTAATTATTATTATTATTATTGTTATTGTTGTTATTATTATTATTATTGTTATTATTATATATACCAAAAGAAGTATTTTTTGTACTACTAGAAATTCAATCAATAGTGACAACTGTTGACTACAAATTTAGGTATTATGTTGAAAGTATGTATTTGTGACAAACAAATTCACTAAAAATTTTAATTAAAAATTGCCATTAAAAGTCATAAAATTTTATTTTTTTGTGATGAAGCTATAGTGACAAATTAGCTATAAATATATTTTCATAATTGAAAATTTTGTTTCTAAAAACATTGTTAGTCACTATAGCTCCATCATGATATAAAGTTACACATTTTATGGCTTTTAGTGATAATATTTTGTAGCCACAAATCATAATGACATGAGCTGTTTTTGTCACAAATACATATTTTAGTGATCATTTTTAACATTTATAGCTAACGATGTTGTACTAAAGGTTTAACTTCTTGCAGTATTGGTAGTTTTATAATTTTATGTGTAGGAATTAGGTTATAACTTAACAAATTATATTTTCAAAACAAAAATTAAGTTCTATTAATTGTTCAGGTCTTTACTGAGTTCCAAGCACCACAAATTGTTGAACATAACTGGGGAGCTATTCGAGAAATACTATATGAGTCTAGTAACGAGCAAACTGATCATGGCTATGGATTCAAAGCAGCTGTGTCAATCGGTAATGGAAACACCCCAAAATTCATTGCAGTAATTACTTTGGAACTCTCGCCCCCAAATGCATGAACCATAGCATATATATTTGATCACATTTTAAGAAACAAATTGTTGTGAGAATAAGCTTGTGATCCACAGTGTGAATTTTACTTTTGAGAATAATTCCAATGATCATCTAATGATACTTGCGTACTTGCTACTTTATCATAGGATGACTTTGAAGAATAAATGTAAGGAGCTATAAATAATATTATTGTGTGTGAAAAAAAAAAAAAGAATAATAAAGCTGAGAGACAGCAATCTATACAACAGTGTGTTTGCTTTCAAAATTTCATCTGGTGTTATTTTTTCATTTGGATGTTTGTGATTAAATAATGTAAATATTGTTGTGCTAGTCAATAAGGAAATCAAATTTTTATATCTATGAAGAATTAATCTGTGAGTAGTTTTACATAAATCAATTTTGTTTATTAGCTTATAAACCAAGTGATGTACATGGTAAATACTGTGTCACTATCTAATTGTAGATTTAGGCATAAACCTGGCAATGTATAGTGTTAAAACAATTTCATGTTAAGTTTAGTTCATCTAATCGAACAAGACTTATTAAGATATAATGTTGAGAAAGATAAATTTGAATCTGTTGCAATTTTGATATAAAGAAGGATATGAAAGAGAAAAAGAAAATTGAACAAAGATCGCACGCACAGTTTTACAAGGTTCGGCAAATGCCTATCTCCTCAGGTCCAGTGGAGAGCAGTTGCTATATTATTGATAATGTGTAAAGATTACAAGCCTAAGATTGAATATATCTAACACTCTCTATAATCACATAGAAGAAGCTACAGAGCTTTTCTCTGTGAATCATACATAAACCCTAACCCTAACATACTGAGAGAACATGGAAGAATAAAATAGATCGCACAACCACACACACTACAACAATACGACTTAACCCTAGAAACTATAACAAATATACATGAAATAAGATAAGCCACGTTGAAGTCATATGCATACACAGCATCGCATAAGCAAACGCGATCGATGGGCCAGATAACAAACAATAGTAGGCTTGGGCTTTCAAAACAAGTCAAAAAAACCAACACAACACAAAAATCGCACAGTATCAAAAGAATAAGATAACTTTTGTGAATCAAATATAAAAATTGTCCATATAATTCACAAAACTAAAAGGAATATGGAAAAGTGTTGAACTAGACTTGTTAGTCTGGTTCTCAACCAAGAGTTTTCATTCTTTACATTTTAGAAAAGCTTCATCCTTATATTATAACAAATAAATCCAAACTTTCCTAGACTAATAATCAAGAATAGACATGAAATATTTGTTTATTGTTTGAGTTTTCACTCTAGCAGGACCTCATAAATCAGTATGCACATAGTCAAGCAGAAATTTAGCTCTATAAGGACTATAATTAAAACTTAGTCTATGTTGCTTACTCAAAACATAGTTCTCATAGCAATCAAGTTTTCTTATCTTATTCTTACCAAAAAATTGTTGTTTATGCAAGTAATAGAGAATTTTTTATGCTCATGTGACTAATCTATATGCTGCAAAATAGTTTTATTAACATTTGAACTAACAGAGGCATTACTAGCATCAAAAAACTATTTTACCAAGCAGAATATACAAACCATTCTTTTTAATCCTTTTCATGACAACAACATAATCTTTAGAAACATACATGAAACCATTTCAGTTCTACAAGACATACCAGATTCATTACGCATACCAACAGAGATCAAGTTTCTTTTTAAACCAAGAGCACGTCTAACTTTTGAAAAACATTAACAGAACCATCAGTTACTTTATAAGAGACATCATTTCCTAGTAAGACTTGACAACTGTCAGAATCATTATAAGAAACAAAAGCATTCAAATCACGGCACATGTGATATGAACAACAAGAATCTAATACCCATTTATTACTTGAAAACCAAGTAAAAACCATCAAAACTTCAGTTTTATTCACATCACTTGAAATATTAGATGCATATCCATTACCTTGATTATTACTCACTTTTCTTTCCTTTCCATATCTCTTTTTCTTAAAGCAGTTATGTATATAGTGCCCTTGTATCTTGCAATAGTAACATTTCCTACTTTACAGTTCTATATATAGTAACCTTATATATATTGACCATATATCTTGCAGCACTATCTAGCAAAGAGTTCAATAATTTCACAAAATTATGTTCACCATAAAATTTTACTTTACAATTTGTAAGACTTAATAGCATAGTATTGAACATATAAAGATTTGCATCATGGTCCTTAGAATTATGCATTTGACAGCTAAAAAACTGTTCGAGCAAATAGATACGATTAAGTAAATATTTTTCAAGAAAGCATTTTTCTAACTTAACCTACATATCAAGAGCAGTTTTAACTCCACTCACCTTTCTTAAGACGCTATCAGAGAGATGTAATATGATAGTACTCAAAGCAATTTCATGAATTTCAATTTTCTTGTCAATAACATCAACAAATGAAGATTCAACGGCTTCGCCACCTTCATTGTTGTAAAGACAACTTTCATCTTTTTTTATGCCAAAGGAGAAAATCTCCTTTGCAGTTAAAGATCTCAACATCAATTCTAGTTGCCATAGTATAGAGAACATGAAATATTTACACAGAATCAGTTAATAAAAGAATAATATACAATAGTAAAGAATTCACAACAAAAGAAAAAATAGAGAAAGAAACAAAATTCACAAAGAATAAGAGATTCACTTAGATAAGTCAGGACCTAAACACATCAAAAACAAAAAAACAAAAAACCTAGGGAAATCAAAAATCGTTCTTGATTTCAAAGTGTTTCCAATTCATTGGTACCCTAGGACCTTTAAGAACAAAACTTATGGCTCCAGAGGATCCAAAAAAACTAAGACCACAAGATTTAATGTGAAGGAAGTAAACAAATTTTCTTCATAACAAAATGAACAAAACATAAATTGAAAAACTCACATTGTCTAGAAGATCAACCAGAAACCCTAGAATCTCCACGAACCAAGATCCTAGGTTCTACAAGATTGGAAACTGGCAAAAAATAAAGCAAATCACATGCATTTACACAGATCTTTAACCTACACAAATCTTTGTTGGATATGTGCAAAGCCTTCTCAGATCTATGAAAATCAACAAAAATGGAAAAGGAATAGAGAAATATAGAAGACAAATTCTTAAAAAAAATAGTCAAATAATTGAAAGACGATCTCAACAAAGAAGATCTCATAATAGATGTAAGAAAACTCAAATAATACCGAATCGACAAAACAACACAGAAAACCTTCCTAACTTGAAAGAAGGCTCGGATACCAATTGTTATGATTTTGATATCAAGGATGCTATTAAAGAGGAAAAAAAAAACATAACAAGGATTGCACACACATTTTTACGAGGTTCAGCAAATGCCTACATCCTCGGCTCCAGTGGGGAAGCAGTTGCTATATTATTGATAATGTGTAAAGATTACAATCCTAAGATCAAATGTATCTGACATTATCTACAATAATAGAGAAGAAGCTACAGAGNATCTATGAAAATCAACAAAAATGGAAAAGGAATAGAATATCTCATAATTGAAAGACGATCTCAACAAAGAAGATCTCATAATAGATGTAAGAAAACTCAAATAATACCGAATCGACAAAACAACACAGAAAACATTCCTAACTTGAAAGAAGGCTCGGATACCAATTGTTATGATTTTGATATCAAGGATGCTATTAAAGAGGAAAAAAAAAACAGAACAAGGATTGCACACACATTTTTACGAGGTTCAGCAAATGCCTACATCCTCGGCTCCAGTGGGGAAGCAGTTGCTATATTATTGATAATGTGTAAAGATTACAATCCTAAGATCAAATGTATCTGACATTATCTACAATAATAGAGAAGAAGCTACAGAGGTTTTCTCTGTGAATCACATAGAAACCCTTACCCAAACACACACAGAGAACAGAAAAGAAGAAGAGAAATGCAGAACCTCACACATTACAACAATATGACTTAACCCTACATACTATAACAAATATATATGAAATAAGATAAGCCACGCTGAAGTCATGAGCAAGCACAGCACCGCATAAGCAAAACGCGACCGATAAGCCAGATAACAAACGACTAAGGGCTTGGGCCTGTAAAACAAGTCAATAAACCAACCAACAACAAAACACACATTACCAAAAGAATAAGATAAATTTTGTGAATTAAATGTAACATAATCCATTCATTAAACTATCATATAACTTGTTACCCGATTTGTTGACACATAAGCTAAAAACATATAAATGATTGGGAATATGAATTTATATTAGATGTCAAATTATAAATAAAAAATTCTTAATTTCTATCTTGCAAATGGACCTATTTCTTTCATATTCTTATAAAAAATTATATTAAAAAAAGGAAAAAATCAATTCAAGTTCAAATAACAAACCAAAAATCATAAAATACTTGCATAATTACAAGAATACTCTTACAAATGTGATTGACAAGTTTTTCGTGTATTAAGTTGTTTCAGTTGTTTACATCCATTAACTTACTGAGACTTATTGAGGAATGTAAATGAGATGAGCTAAGTCAAGCTAACCATGCGTTGTAGCTAGTATAGATGAATATAGACAAGCCACTTGAATGGGACCTATTCTCTTACATAATAGGCAGCAACGCTGAATAGAAAAGGGACAGGGTTGATTGATGAACGACTGTTGTTTAAGCCTTTAGAAAAAAGATATCATATGGATCTAGCATGGCTGCCAATTGTTTGTGCCAATATTTTCTGTCTAAAATTATAATTATTTGAAGATACAATAAAGGTCTAAAATTATAAGTATTTGGAGATAAAATAAAAGTCTATCACATATAAGTTGGGAGGAAAATCACAAATTGATTTTTAGACCAAGTTTTGATATCAATACCGTAATTGAAAAACAAAGATTTTATGAGTCGTACTATATATATATATATATATATGGTTTTTCTATAATGGGGGGCGTCGATCGCCCACTACTTGGTGAGCAACAACCTATTGCAACTGTCAAATATGCAGAATTTTATGTATATAACTGATAGACATAAAATGTTAATGTTTTTATGCCGCTTTTTTATATTGAATTTAAGCTAGTTTATGATTAATTGTTGATAAATATACTTAATTACTGTATTTTTCTATTTTTAGTAAAAGAAAGACAAATGCTGGAATTACTGTATTTCTGCTCAACTTTTACTGAGAAAATCATATATGGAGCCACACTTTGAGGTTTTGTGCAATTCCAGTTGAAATGATTCCTGATTCCCTAGGCTTCAATTCCAAAAAGTTTCATTGCAAATGCTTTATCCAATCAGTGCCATTTTGATTTACAAAATCAATATTTCCAACAGTTGCGGCAGATTTACACCATCTCAGAGAAATTAGAATTTGAGTGTCTTCCAAGTGTCCAAATTGTGCAAAAAAGATATTCCTGGAAATTTGAGACATAGACCTAACTTTTAAAACCAGAATAGATGAATTTGGAGTTCATTTGGTCATCCAAAAGGTACTTGGAATCTTCCTAGAGGTCAAGGAAGATATAAAAGGAAAGTATTTTGGCTTACTTGGATGCTTTTGATGATTGAACTGCTATGTCATCACACTTCAGCCATGTGTACGAAATTTGTCACATCATATGCCATGGAAGGTCAGATTATTCTAATTATATTAATTGGAATAATATCTAGACTAAAAAGAATTAGAGTTGCATATTAATTGGATTCCTAATGAGATTAGGAATGTTTCCTTATCTCTAGTGTGAACATGAGACACAATTTACTTTAAAATCCTTGAGGTGGCTGGCCATACTAGGGAAAATAGGAGTTGGAGATTGAGTTTACATATTATCTCCTATATTCTCTAGGTTTTAGAAAGGTTTTTGGGTTGAACCTCTTCTAAACATTCCCTATAAATACCATGCATTGCTGAATGGAAAACACACCATTCACCACCAGCCCTCACGGCAACAATCCTTCCTTTCCAGCTGAACACCTTTGTTTTTATTCTCTCCATTCTCACGCCAAAACAGCATCTTTATTTAAGGTTTTATATTAAGTTTTGAGTGTTATTTCATAGTAAGATTGTGATACACAAAGCCTAGTGCAAGGGAAATTCAGCCAGCCATTGGAGGAGTCAACCTTGTGACTTGGATCATAGTTTGGAGAAGCCAAGAGGAGAAGATTGAATAACTGAATCCAGTAGCCATCAAGTTTGGATTTGATCTCTTTACTCTTATTTTCTTTGCTATTTAAATTATTTTATCTCTTTTTTATTTGATGGATAATTTAGGGTTGATGTATAGCTATGTTTTCTATGAGGATTATGATGTAACACTATTACAAATATTTAGTGTTTAATGCATATTTAAGTTTGATTCATGTTTAAGATTAATATTTTATTGTAGTTCTTAATGCTTCCATGAAAAGGTAGATTGATTAAGTAGTTATATTGGCTTAGAAATAAGGGATATAAGTATGGATGGGCAATAAAATACATGGTTATAGAAATATTGCATGCCTTAGTGACAACTTTAACATGATTTATTGGGTTTGCATATCTTAGGGCTTAAATTTCTGTATTTAGATTAGAGATAATTAAATACGTTGTGCTTGCTAGATTAGAATGCATTGAGAAATCAACTTCTAGTCATATGTGGTTAAAGGGGGGGTTAACCTATGAATCTATAATGCATTAGGGCTAAATAGGAGTAATAGTGGTGAAGTCATAATCTTTGTTTCTTAAAATCTATGAAATTTTACTTGCAGCCTTTCTTTAAATTTTCAATATTGCTTTCTTTATTTACTGTTTTGCTACTCAACAACTACAATAAAAAACAACTCTCTTTTAATTTTGTTAAGTTTAATTTACAATTGATTTATTTTTAAAACTAAAGACATTATTCCTCGTGGGATCGATATCGGTTTTCTTTCTAAGAAATCCACTTTATTACTTGTTGATTCGTGCACTTGCGATTTAAATCTAAAATACACCACAACAAGTTTTTAATTTTGAAAAATAAAAGAGATTTTTTTTTTAGTGATTGTTAAGTATCCATGCAGCAATTTAAGGAAGCAATAATAAAATTAAGACAAGGCAGCAAGTAAGATTTCACAAATTTTAAAGAACAAGGATCATAACTTCACCACTATTACTCATATTTAGTCCTAACTTTAGGCATTAGAGAATACACAAACAATTCCACTACCTAAGAATTAATTTATTCACAATCATATTCTTATCATAGGCTCATCAAAATATAAAAAACAGCACCTAAAACAAAAAATTCCAGCAACAAAGTAAAATTTTTATTTTTTTGAAACTAAATTGAAAACTAAAAATTTGAAAACTAAAGAAGAAAACTTTTACACAGAGAGAACCCACCCCCAACTTTAAGATGAAGATAGTCCTCGATGTTCAAAACAAAAGAAATATAAATGAAGAGTAAGGGTAAAGAAAACTCCCTCAGTTGATGAGATGCAATGAAATTGCATATTTTGTTGCTTTTTAAGCTTCTTGGCCAATTACTCCTATTCAAGTCTCCTTTGATTTTCTCTTCTTTGACACCTAAAAACACAAAACAAAAATACCTAAAAGAAATTAAAAATTAAAATTAAAATTACCTTTAAACTTTGGGTTGCCTTCCAAAAAGCGCTTCTTTCAAGTCTTTAGCTTGACTTTCTTGTGGAGCTCAAGGATCTTTAAATTCAATGAAATAAATCATTTCTCCTCCTTCATAATAAGGTTTCAATCTTTTTCCATTAACTAAGAAAGGAGCTTGACCATCTCGCACAATTTCAATAGATCCATACGGTGAGATTCTTTTGATCTTTTAGGGACCACTCCATCTTGATTTTAACTTTCCTAGAAACAATCTCAACCTTGAATTGAAAAGAAGTACTTGCTGACCAACATAGAAATCTTTCTTGCTAATCCACTTGTCAGGCCATTTTTTTGTTTTTTCTTTATAAATCTTGGCATTTTCATATGCTTCCATGCGGAATTCATCTAGATGATCCAATTGCAACAGCCTATGTTTCCCCACAGCTTGAGTATCAAAGTTAAAAAAACTTAGTTGCCCAATAGGCTTTATGTTCCAACTCTACAGGAAGATGACATGCCTTACCAAATACTAACCATATGGTGACATACCAATGGGAGTCTTGAATGCGGTTTTATAAGCCCATAAAACATCATCTAACCAATCTCTTCGTGATGCATTTACAGTCTTCTCCATAATCCTCTTGATCTCCCTATTTGAAATATCTTCTTGTCCACAGGTTTGTGGATGGTAAGGAGTTGCAACTTTATGAGTAACACCATATTTGCATAATAGGGCATCATATTGTCTATTGCAGAAATGTGTACCACCATCACTAATGATTGCTCGAGGAGTTCCAAATCTTGTAAAAATGTTTTTTTCTTAAAAATTTAAGTACAACTCTTGCATCATTAGTGGGTAAGGCACATGCTTCCATCCATTTAGAAACATAATCAACAGCAACTAAAATATATTTATTTCCAAAATATGAAGGAAAAGGACCCATGAAATCAATTCCCCAAACATCAAAAATTTCAACTTCAAGGATATTCTTCAAAGGCATTTCATTTCTTTTGGAAATATTTCCAATTCTCTGGCACCTATCACAAGCTTGTATAAAGATGAGTATCTTTAAGCAATGTTGGCCAATAGAATCCACATTGTAAAATTTTAGCAACTGTTTTATCAACACCAAAATGACCCCCATAGTCGCTATTATGGCAACCATTTATTATGAATCTAACCTCCTCTCTTCTCGGGACACATTTCCTAAAAACACCATCAGTACATGATTTATATAAGATAGGATCATCCCAAAAGTAGGTTCTCACATCTTTCAAAAATTTCTTCTTTTCATAAGGCATCTTCAAATTAGAAGGCATAATATCAGAAACCAAATAATTCACTATATCAACAAACCAAGGATCTCCAATAATGCTTCCTATCTGGAAGAATTTTTCATCTGGAAAATTTTCTTTTATTTCATGCTTTTTTTTTCTTTGTTCTCCCCCCAATCTAACCTAGAAAGATGATCTGCCACTAGATTCTTTACTCCTTTCTTATCTAACATTTGAACATCAAATTCTTGGAGTAATAAAACCCATCTAATCAACCTAGGCTTAGCATCTTTCTTAGACATCAAATATTTTATGGCAAAGTGATCAGTATCACTAAATTTTTTGATCCCAACAAATATGCCCTAAATTTGTCAAAAGCATAAACAATGGCAAGCATTTCTTTTTCAGTAGTGGCATAATTTAATTGAGCATCATTTAGTGTCTTACTAGAATAATAGATAGCATGCATTTTTCCATCTTTCTTTTGTCCTAAACAGCACCTACAGCATAATCACTTGCATCATACATGATAACAAAAGGTACATTCCAATTAGGAGCAACAATTATAGGTGCACATGTAAGTTTATCTTTCAATAAATTAAAAGCATGCATGAAATTGTCATTAAAATCGAAAGGCACATCTTTATTCAACAAATTGCAAAGAGGTTTAGAAATTTTGGAAAAATCTTTGATAAAGCTTTGATAAAAACTAGCATGTCCCAAAAAACTCCTAATTCCTTTGACATTTATGGGTGGCAGTAATTTTGAAATTACCTCCACTTTTGCTTTATCAACCTCAAGGTCTTTATGAATTACTTTATGACCTAACACAATTCCCACTTGAACCATAAAATGACATTTTTCCCAATTTATCACAAGATTAGTCTCTTCACATCTTTGGAGAACTTTTGACAAATTATTTAGACACATAGTAAAAGAATCACCAAAAACTGAAAAATCATCCATAAAAATTTCAATAATATCTTCTACCATGTCACTAAAGATTGCCATCATACATCTTTGAAAAGTGGCAGGTGCATTGCACAAACCAAAAGGCATTCTCCTATATGCAAAAGTGTCATAAGGGCAAGTAAAAGTTGTCTTTTCTTGATCCTCAGATGCTATAGCAATTTGATTATAGCCACTGTATCCATCTAAAGAGCAATAATATTCATGACCAGCTAACCTTTCAAGCATTTGATCAATAAAAGTTAAAGGAAAGTGGTATTTCCTAGTGGCTTTATTCAATCTCCTGTAATCTATGCACACTCTCCATTCAGTTACTAACCTAGTGGGTATAAGTTCATTATTTTCATTTTCTACCACTGTTATACCTCCTTTTTTCGGTACTACTTGTACAGGACTAACCCAATCACTATCTGAAATTGGGTAAATAATTCCAGCATCCAAAAGTTTAAGAACTTCCTTCCTCACAACTTCTTTAAGATTTAGATTTAACCTTCTTTGAGCTTCTACACTTGGTTTATGTTCATCCTCCATTAGTATTTTGTGCATACAAATAGAGGGGCTAATTCCTTTGATATCGGCTATGGTCCACCCTAAAGCAGTTCAGTGCTTCCTTAAAACTTGTAAAAGCTCACTTTCTTGGCCACTACTTAAAGATGAAGAAATAATAACAAGTAGAGTGTCATTTTCCCCTAAAAAGACATATTTTAAATGACTGGGAAGGGGTTTTAATTCTAAGACTGGAGTTTTTTCACAGGATGGTTCCTTACTAGGTTCTCTCTCACCTAAGTCCTCATATTTTCTTATAAAATTAACTGCCTCATTTTCTTCTTCAATTGGTTCTATGTCATCTAAAATCAATCCTAGAGGGTTTCCTATACTTTTCTTCACATGTTCATTGATCAAAGTATCACACACATCAATCGCATGGCAAGATGAAGATGCATCATCGATATCAAAAAATTTCAAAGCATTGAAAACATTAAAACTTACCTCCTCATCCAGAACTTTCAAAGTGAGTTCACATTTTTGTACATCAATGAAGGTTCTGCCATTGGATAAGAATGGTCTTCCCAGTATAATTGGTAAATGTTCATCTTCCTCCATATCTAAGATTATAAAATCTGCAGGAAAAATAAACTTATTTTCCTTAACTAGTACATCCTCAAGAATCCCTCATGTTCTCTTTATGCTCATGTCTGCCATTTGTAGAAAAATAGATGTGAGTTTAACCTCCCTAATTCCAAGCTTTTTGTAGATAGTATAAGGCATTAAATTAATACTAGCTCCTAAATCACATAATGACATAAAGTTAAAATGACCAATATTACAAGGGATGTCAAAACTTCCTGGGTCTTTTAACTTAGGAGGAATTTTATTTGTAACCTAGCACTGCACTCTTCAATAAGTGCAACCATATCATACTTCTCCCACCTTCTTTTGTTACTTAAAATTTCTTTAATGAACTTAGCATAGCTAGGCATGGATTCTAAGGCATCTATTAATGAAATATTAATATGCAATTGTTTAAACACATCCAAAATTTTATTAAATTGCCTATCTAACTTAGCATTTTTAAGTCTATTAGGAGAAGGTAGAGGGGGTGGAAGTTTATATTCTACATTCTTTATAGTTTGCTCAGCATTCTCTTGTTGTTGCTTGAGTTGATTATTTATTCTTCTCTCTTCTTAGATGAATGTATCTTGTTTCTGCATTTCTTGTTGACTCTCAGTTCTCCTTGCATGTGGAGGAATGTATTTATCTTGTTTTGGATCAGCAATTCTATCATGAGAAGTTTTTTCTTTGGTTGAACTTTAAATTTCTAGTTGCATTGGAGGCTCCATACTTGTGTTGTCTTTTATGCTTGGACGGTCCTCTATATGTTTTCCAATTCTCAAAACAATAGCTTTGATATGCTTTTCAAGCTTCCTTTCATCATCATGAGTTTTCTGAATGACTTGAGTTACTTCCTCCACTTGAGTTCCTAATCCTTTTAGTACTTCCTTTGCCTCCTGAATAAAAGCAGTAGCATTGTCAGTTATTTTTAACATAGAATGTTGGTACTCAAAAGTTGAAAATAAAGGCATTTTAGGAATGAAATGGTTAGTGAATAGTCAAGGTGAGCAAAATTATTAAGTTTTGCAACATATGACTTATTTCTTTAACTTCCTTCAGCGGTGATTGCCTGTACGAAAAATCCCAAAGTCTTGGCTACACTACGAGCACTACAAAAAAAAATGGGGGTTTTGTGACGGATTTCTTTGTAACCTTTGCTTACCCATCACAAAAAATAGGGCCTAAAGTGACAGAAACAGCTTGACCGTCACTTATTGTACATTATATGTGACAGCTTTTACCTCATCATAAGGCGTTGTCACTAATGGTCATAAATTATTAATTGTGACAGTCATTTTATCACAATTAAACTTAAATTCAAATAAGACTGCATATTTTGACCTGAAACTTTTGGAGGGAAATTTCCCTCCCTTACATTTAGCATAATTGTGACGGAATTTTAAACATTTGCGTCACAATTGATATTTCTATTTATTAATTAATTAATTAATTAATTTTAAATATATCATCAGCTATGTTTACCACTTAGAAAAAATATGAAAACCAATTTCTTCTTCTCGGATGCGCAAGGGCTAGCTGGAGAGGGGTAGTGGAGAAAGAATCTACCAGAAGAATTTCAAATGTCCCTCAGATCCTCTGCTGCAATGCCCCACTGCGACATCCTTGCACCTCCTCCTCCATTCCTTAGTGTACCTCCCGCGCGCCGCCTAGCACCGTCTCTGGCCTGGGCCAGCTCATCCTCTGCCTCGGCTCCTTCGACCGTGCTGTGGATTATGCCCTCACTGCTGACCTCAGCCTCTAGCTCGTCCATGGCGATGCCTCGCGCCCCAAGGAGATTGGTGAAATTATCATGGCACTTTTTCTCCGGCTGCTTCGCCGGACACATCTGCTTTAGAGACACTTGCTTTGGGCTTCTGAATGGCTTGGCTGGCCCCAGCCGCTTTGCAGTGGAATGAGACTGTGTCGTGGGTTGGTGTTGGGGATCATTGGCAGATCTGCATTGGCGAGGGCTTTGGCTACTCGGAGCTTGGCATTCAAGATAAGCGGCCTCTGGTTCGATGTTCTCGAGGTATAGATACGGCTAACATATTTTATTCACTTGGAGAAATTTAATTAAAATTATCTTCGTTTTATGATTGAACAGCTTAGTTCTCCACTTCGTTTGGTGGAAATAACTGTTGAAAACAATAATGTTTGGGTGGTGAATGTGATTGAACAGCTTGCTTATGTGCTTCTTGTTTTGGAATGTCTGCTGTACAATAGCACATTACCCCTGCTGTTGGCAGATTGTAGCAGCTGCAAATGTTGTTTAGTTCTCTTTGTAAATATTAGGTTCTGTCCTTTGAAAATTTATTGTAATTGTGTGATTTGAACACTTGAGAAGCTAAGAATGTGATCTTTGAAGTTGTCATTTGTGGTTATGTTTGCCAAAAAGGATATGCTTTATTTTGTTGTTTATGAATCATGAATTAGATGGAAATGACAGACTAACTGAATGTCTTTATCTTTTTCAAGAATTATATGCATTTTTAGTGATGACCATCGAGATGGAAATGCTAATACTTTGTTGCATCTTTCATATCAAAATGTTTCTTGGCATATGTTCATTTTTCAGTTTTGTTTGAGATTTGTGCCAGAGTTATGGTACATTTCTTTCATTGTAGAATTGATCATGTTATATTTTATATTCTGTTATTTATTATTATTGTCCATTGAATAGTCATAGGATTCATATGGCCTTATTCTCATGGAAATAATTTACCTTGGAAAGCTTTCCTATTTCTATGATGTATTTTATTCTAGAGTCATTTATCTATTTTAGGCTTCTCCCCTGGTCAGAAAAAGGAAACTTGGGTAAGAAATACTTAAAGTGCAAGTGCAATAGAGGTGTCCATTGGACTTAAGGAATTAGTGAAATTCACTAGGCAAGCAATGAGTTTGTGATGTGGTTTTTGGAATGGCTTTTTGGCTTTTCTTGATCCAGATGTGATATTCAATGTATCTATACAGGATAAATGTATGTCTCCTTTTTGTTTTGGTTTTTGATTAGGGACATTTTTTTACATGAATGGCTGGACTTGTTTAGCTCCTACCAAATTACTTCTACAATTATGGAGCTAACTAAAACAGTAGTATTTTCTTTCCTTAATTAATTTCTGTTAAATGCCACTTGTCACCATCTATGTAGATTTGGGATGCATCTTTGTATAGTAGGGTAAGAACAATGAAGGGCCATTGACTTTTCATGTAGTCTGTAGTATAGCATGACTAGTTTATATTAAATGCCTGCCCTGAAATAATGTATTAATGATAAGGTTGTTTCTATGTAAAATTTTCAATCAACATTTTTAGGATCTTTTATAAATGAACTATGAGTGGAAGAATCAGAGGGTTAGGCATTGTGATCATGTCTACTATTGAGGTAGTTGAAGTAGCTGCTCAGCGGATTAATGGCTATGTAAGTGTGACTGCCTTTTTAATGAGATATGTTAGAAATTAACCATCTTTTGCAACAATGTTGCCCTTGTTATTTTGCTTGCAGTTCTTGGGGGATAAAAAAGACATGTAAATTCTTTTTTGTTATATTTTTTGCTAAGTTGCTCCGCTGCTTATGAAATTTTCACTGTCTATACTGATATTGTACTAAATAACACTTAGCATTATTTACTTTATTTGAGTAACACATAGCATTATTTACTTTATTTGTCAATCTCAAGTTCCAATGATGAATGCTTCCATATTGAAATCTTTGATTGAGTTAAAAATGGGGACTTGCCAGCTCAAATGATCACATCCCTAATAGTTTAGTAAAAGTCAAGTTTTAACAGCTTTGAACAGCAACACAAACTTTCAACAAAACGTTGTAGAATTTGTGTCTCTGTCTCTCTGTTTCTTTTTATGCTTATGACGATCCAGAATTTAAAATTGCATGGTGCTGGTTTTTGCTTAATTATAGTTGTACAGTAAAATGATTGAATTGAGTGGAGAAGAGTTGCAAAAGATGAAAGCCAGTTTTCAAAAATTGCAATTTCAGAATTTAATCTTGCTCAATCAAACAACCAGATGCTAGTTGTATGTTTGCTTTTAAAATCTCTCTTAATTTTGAATCTCATCTATGGAATTTGAAAATATTAAACTGTCAGTGATATATAAATGTTTTTATTTTTATTTATTTATGTTCGCAGGAAGTTCATTTAGGACGAGAAAAGGTAATTAGTTTGTAACTCCTAACTCTTCCTTCAAAATACTTGCAAATTGGCTATTCTATGGAGAATGGAGTCCCATTTCCATATTTCATATCTGCCTCTTAATGATCTATTATTGTTTAATTTTAGGTAAAGGCATTGTATATATATAATTTTGTTTTGATGAATTAGTTCTAAATTATGAGTGAACATTTTATTTTTTGTAATTCTTTGAAATTGCCCAAAATAGCAGTATTACTTTTTTTTCTTTTTGTTTTCTCTTTTTCTAGAGCAAGATATTCAAAATAATTTAACTGTTGGGAATATCAGCAAATTTAGTAACTTTTTTAAGTGAAAACTTCATGTCACGGTGACTTCTATTTGCATGTATTTGTCAAATACCAATTGGTGTAATCATCTGTCTTATTTATTTAAAATTTTGACATTGTTCTTTTATGTATTTCTCTTTGGCTAGGGAATAAAGCCAGCATCATTGTCAAATACCAAGTTGTGGATCTTGGATATATGGTGGCTTTGCATCCCAATATTTTAGTAACAGCTCATTTTTGCAGGTTGTGGTAATTGATGAGGTGGACTCTTTTCTCTTCTGGCCTCATTTGGGATTACGAGCAAAGTATCATGCCGTATGTAAACTCAATAATGCTATAATTGAATCTTTACCTACTCCTTGTGGCATTCTTGTTGTTTTTAGCTTTTCTTTTCCTTGGATCTGCACTGTATTTACTTTTTAGAATAGTAGCATTTCTAGTGGTGGTATGATAAAGGAAAAAAAAATGGAAGCAAAGGTGCTAGATGAATGTGTTAAAGTGCTCCAGAGTACATCCTTGGCATATATGGTTTAAATAGTTACCCTTAGTAGGACATCACTAGGTTTCCTGAGGACATGTTTCAATATTGTATCCAATGTGAATGTATTATCCATTATATGGAACCCTCATGAACAGAGTTTGATTTCTTGTCTTGTGTCGATATTCCTTTTGATATGATTCAACCTGTAAACTTTGTTGACGTACCTTGAACATCTGCAGGTTAACTTTTTGAGCCAAATTCAACTTAGTCACAAAGGAGATGGACCAAAAGTTGTAAAACATTTAATAGATGTATAGCAGCTAATGATGATATTGGTGATGAAATCCTTTGTGCAAAACTTCACTCAGTCGACTTAGCAGGTTCAGAGCGAGCAAAACGAACAGGGTCTGATGGGATGCATTTAAAAGAAGGTAGTTCAGTTTATGTTGCAGTCATGCAGAAACTTCTTTTGTTTCCTCAATAGATAATTTGTAATGTGAACACTTCTAGTGGAAATAGTCAGTTTTTGAACCATTTATGTACAATATCTTAATGTAATATGAATTTCAAAGAGTTGTTTGACTACTTATTCTATTTGAATCGTACTATTTACTGATCATATTCAATGAGCTGTGTTTGTATGGAAGAGACATCATATTAACATTAAAATGGGTTAGGAAAAAATTACTGAAATAAAAAATAATTGAAAAAATATAGCTGGAAAAAAATGAAAAAAATTCATGTTGTGACGGTATATTGATCGACACAGTATGTTTAATGTGACGGCCTACCATCACAAGACCGTCACATATGTTATATTGTGACGGTTTATATCGGTCACGAAATCAATGCAATATATAATTGTTTTCACAAGTGACAGTATCTAGATCGTCACAGTATGTTTAATGTGACGGTCTACCGTCACAAGTCTGTCACAGATGTTATATTGTGACAAACCAAATTTTGTTACCGAAGTACTGTCGGTGGTGACTCACCGGAATGTCAAAATTGCCGTCACATAAAGGCAGTTTTCTGTTACGAGGAACAGTATTCCGTCACAGAAACTCTTTTGTGTCGAGGCTATTGTGACAGAAGTGTGATGGATACTAATCCATCACATAAAGTGGTTTTAGCGATGATTCCATCACATATACCATACCTTGTGATGAATTTGATCCTGTCACAAAACTCCCATTTTTTTGTAGTAGAGAAACAGACTGTTTATAATTTCTTTCTCAAAAAAAAAAAAAAANTTTCTAAAAAAAAAAAAAAAAAAAAAAAAAAAAAAGTGGTCTATCCATGTATCACATATGAATTCTATTTAGTTCTTTTATGAACTTGAAAATTTTTAATTGTTACAACCATACCTATTGCAACCCTTACCAAAATTATGCAACATAATTCAAAAACAAAAGTTGAAAGTATTATTCGCACTATTTTGAATGTCAAGAAACAATCAAAAGATGGACTCAATTCTCGTAAGGATTTGCAAAATATGGGTAGTAGAAGAGATCACTATCCAAAATTGAAAGGGAATACATATTTCTTGGCAGCGTCATATGTGCTATCTAAAAAAGAGAAAGAACTATTTTGTAAGAGATTATTTGATTTAAAATTATCTGATGATTACAGTTTTAGCATTGCAAAGTGTGTTTCATTAGAAGATCATAAAATTGTTAATCTTAAGTCTCATGATTGCCATGTTTTTGTACAACAATTGTTATCAGGTGCTTTAAAAGGACTTTTACCTAAAAGATCCATGACTGCAATATTTCGATTATGTGCCTTTTTCAATTAAATATGTCAAAGAGTGATTAATTAAAATCAAATGGAAAAGCTTGAGGATGATGTTCCTAAGACTCTATGCATCTTGAAAGGTTTTTCCCCCTATTTTTCTTTTTTTACATTATGGTTCACTTCAGTATTCATCTTGGGCATGAAGTTCATATTAGTGGACTTGTACAATACTGTTGGAAGTATCCATTTGAAATGTAACTTACTATCAATTTACAATTATGAGTACATATATACTATGTGAACTTTTTATGGCAGGACTTTATATGGCGTACAGAATATAGGCCGTAAAGAATTTAATGGCACACAAAGCATGCCGTAAAAAGCAACAAAGCATAATGAAGAGCGAGATATCTTCAAATGAGACTGTTGATGAAACCAAGCATAATCTTTCAGCGTGCCAACTCTAATCATATCTCACCTTTTTATTCCACTACTTTCTGGAGCTGGGCTTTGGCCAGCCTAACTAGTAGCCCAATAGGTCGAGCTTCAGGCATGGTCTATACTAAAAATCTAAAGTTTGAACGTAGTCCAAGCTGATATTGGGCAGTTTCGGGCTCAAGCTATATCAGGCTTGAACTAAATTCGGGCCAAAATTTTTTAGACGGGTTTGATCAAGTTTTGGCCTTTCAAACTTTTTTTGTATGCCTAATTATTGATGATAACTTTTTTCATTTGTTTGATCTATTTATTAGTACATATATACTATTGATTTACAACATTGCACTCAAAATCATCTTATCTATACTTTCAGAAAATTAAAATAATAATAATAAAAGCAATATAGTTTAAAGAAAAACATGTTACAATTAAGTTATAAAATAGTTTATAAATATAATAAATCTAGA